>PVKU01010516.1:0-51487 GCA_004027475.1 Anoura caudifer | reverse complement strand
TCGTTGTCCAGGCAGGATCTCTAATTAATCCAAAGCCATGTGGCACCTTCTCATGGCCCACTGGCAAGAGTTCTTTCACCCTTCTTCCAGGCAGTCTCTCTTGTTCCCAGGCCACGCAGCCAAAGGGAGCACCCCAAAGCCGCGTGGTTCTTCTTCTACCAAAGCTGTGGGGAAGGGGTCCTCACTCTGGAAAAGCCACATGGCAATTCTTTGCTAAAGCCACATGGTGATTTTCCCTCACAGGGTTGTGAGGGTCCTAACTCTCGGGAAAGCATGCGGATTCTCTCTCATAGAGCTGTGAGTCCTGCTCTCTGGTGAAACCGCATGGATCTCCCCTCATGGAGCTGTGGGTCCTGCTCTCTGGTGAAACCGCATGGATCTCCCCTCATGGAGCTGCGGGTCCTACTCTCTGGTGAAACCGCATAGATCTCCCCAATGACTGCCGCGTCTCTGTTTTAAATACTGGTGCCAAACCTCCTCTGCAGCCCCATTTCCAACTCCTCCTACAATCGGTTACACCTGCCAGCATTCCCGTATATTTCCAAGGTTATTGGGATGCCATCATGAGTCTGGGCAGGTGTGTCCCATTTTCTGGAGCCAATCTTCTCCAAGCTCCCACACAAGTGCTTTAACTTAGGGTTCCTCCCCCAGTCACGTCCTTGGGGAAGTCCTTTCCATCCCCCCTGACTCAGAGCATGGCCACAGCTGTTTAACATACCTATGAAACCAGTTAAAGGTTATAGATATGTTAAAGGACCATTCTGGAGGTTATCTGCAAAACCATTGCTATGCAAAACAACTCAATGGCCCTGCTCCATTTGTCCCTTCCCCCAACTCATACCTGTGGGGGAGGGGGTGAGGACATCTTATATGTCCCTCTAACATTTCCTGGACACCGTGAGTTCTGGGCCCCATTCCAACTCCCTTTTGGGGCCCCCCTCTTGGCTGCACCCTGTTACAAATCCTATTACCAGGTTATAGAGGTTGAGTTCTTATAAGGAAATCCACGTTCGATGTCTACTACAGGCTTACTGCTCCATCTACTAGTGGAGAGAAATTAAGTAGGTAATCAATACCTTACATAGGGACCATCACAATGGAAGGCTCTTGCAGTTGAAAACATGTCTTTGCTCCAAATAGACAAGATGACGTATTACAACCCATGTAGAGGAAAGGGATTATTAGAAATTAAGTATAAAATTTTAAGTATCTATTTAGGAAATTAAGTGTTTCTGGTGAAAAGGACATTCAGATGTCTTTTGTAAATTCTTGAATAGGGAAAGCATATTAGGACGTGTTAAAGTAGATTCATGCAGGACGATACTTAGGCATACATTCATAAGCAACCAAAGATCACAAAAGATTTAAATAAGCAGCAAGTGAGGAGAAGGGGTGCATACATGACCCACTAGAAGACTTGGCAGCGGTCAGCTCTCTTTCTCCCAGGGAGAGGAAATAAGGGGGAGTTTCTGGGGCCAAGCAGGAAATGAAGCCTGCAGACGAGAAGGGTAGGTTCAGAAGGAACACTTTTTTGCAGAGCCTGCGAAATGGGCTGAGCTGCTGACACCCACACAAGGCCTAAGGGAGAGGTGAGGTGGCAGCGGTGTAAGCACATCTGGAGAAAGTGGTAGTACTGTTGTACCTCATTCCTGTGTGCCTTCAACTTTGGTTCTTCTGTGTCATTTCAATGCACTTTTGCCCAGGGGGAGGCAGAGCCTTGCCAAGGGAAAACTTGGTGGTGAGGGTGGCTCTTGGGAGAGGACAGCCAGATAAACCCAAGATTTACCCTGTGGATGAGAAGGGTAGAGCGTACTATGGTGCTAAAATGGTTTCTCTCAAAGACAGCTGAGCCCCAGCCACACGGTAAGGATGCTGCTGCAGCTCCCAGCCTCGGAAAGGCGGGGCCCCCAGAGATTGCCCCTCAGGGCAAGTTGCCTCCTACTTGGGACATTTTACACTGGATTGCAAAGCACAGTTTAGGTTATGTACTATACCCACAGTAATAAGTTTAGGGCTTCTCCTTATGCATGAAAGCCCATGTGCACTCATTCTGTAAGAAACTAAATAGGAATAGTCTAGAAAAGATCCAAGCAAGAAAAGTCTTCCAAGTCAAGTTGTGTTTATTACAATTGGGACTCACGTTATCAGACTCAGGTATGATGCAAAGTGTACAAGCATTGTTCATATTTTCATTCGATGCCCAATTGGCCTGTGTGGGTTCTGCTAATCCCATTTTTATCCTTGGGGAAACAGTTTCATGACTAAGTGAGTTGGCCACAGTTGCTACTACTGAGTTTTAGACCATATTCCGGTTTTGTTACCAGTCTCCCATCACAGATTCAGTGCCCCTGACTGCTTATGTGGGTCACTGGAAGCAGACCCAGGAAGACAAGCAGAGGTAGAGCAGCCAGAGTTTGGGCTCTCAGCAGCACCTGTGTGTTTGCTCAGCAGGCAAGAGCCAGCTGAGATGAATCCTCCTAGCCCTTGTCTACCACTGCGTCTGCTGCTGCCCGAGGAATCCACCCACTGTACTGCAAAGAAGTCAGGCAAATCATTCATCTGAGTTTCTACATCTGTAAAGTAGTTCACGTGTACTTAGTTTTAGAGTCACTTGAGAGCATAAGAAAATCATTGATTCCGTAAATTTTCAGAAAAAATGAGTGCTAACTTTGCGGCAAACTGTATCTGAACAAGGGAATGGTAGAGAGCAAACACATCCACATTTACTACACTGCAGAAACTTGACCTTTAGCTCAAAAGGTAAAAAGATTCAAGAGAACTTGTTTCCATGTGTATGATGGAGAAACAGGTTCAGAGAGATTAACTGGCTCAAAGTTAGTGTCGGAGCCAAGATCCAAATCCAGAACTCCTGATTGGTCCTGGGCCAGTACTGAGATGAGACAGTTTCTGCTGATAAGCCTCGGCCTAAGTTACATGAAGATGGAACTGTTTCCAACACCCACTAACAAAACCAGATGGCCACTTCGAATCCAGAAAGCAGTTATTTTAATAATAAGTGACCGTTGACCATAAACTCTTCCAGAAGTTAAAACAGTTCACAACAAAATGTATAAGCAATCTGTATTGAGATTTCTTCGCTCCTTTTTTTTTTTCTTCATCAGATTAGTCAGTTTGCACAGAGGTTAACAGCTCCTGTCAGGAAAGAGAGTTGAAGTTAGAGAGTATGCACTATGTTAAAACAAAGCAAAAGCACAGAGCTGGTTGAACTGTATGGAAGTTGGAAGAGATCACAGGGAGTGGTAAATTTTAGGAGTACCTCCAACTAACCCTGCTAACATCTCACAGCCCACCCACAGCAGGACTGAACTCCTCATGGAAGTCTGCCAAGAGCTGAATTTCTTGATCGCTATCTCATGCATGTCTCACTTTGGTTTGAACAACTGAAGATGGAACAGAGTTGAAAGACAGAAAAGTTGCTGGCCGTCCGGTTGATACACATCATTCTCTAGTTAGTGCTGCCTGCTTTCACCCAGCTAGGAGTTTTCAGAAGGGTCCTCCAATGTCTCTCAAGAATCGGTTTTTCTCAAAGAGACTTGCAGGCATACCTTTTCATCATAGACTTCGTTGACGAAAGTCTCACTATTCATTAGAGTCTCTTCTTCTTGGTCATCTTCTTTACAGCTGGCCAGATTTCTTGATGCGTCTGTCGTGTTTCTAGAAATCAAAGAAACAAAGTCACAGGAGTTGCCTCTTGAGTTAGAAGCTGGGATTGGTGAATAGTTAAAAAGGGCCAACTTGTCCCCATCACAGGATTTTTTTTTAAATTATGCCCTGTTTTAATCATCTCTTTAACAAAGCAAACAACCTAGAATGGGCAACCCTTGAGTCAATTATCATTTGTTACTAAGTATTCGTTTAACTCCTGAGTTGATACATCTCTCAGTTGAGGGGAACTAGGTAGCGGGAGTCAATGAGTACTGAATCCAAGGATAGGTAGGTCAGTGGCAAATAAACACAGGTAATCAGCAAGTTAATGTAGTTAAAAAAAAAAAAAAAGCTGAGGTGACAATCAGAACCCCAAGGGTAGCATCTCAGTCATCCTACTGTTAACCAGTTAGCTGTTAACTAACCAGTGTTACCTTGGGCAAAGACAAATCACTTCCCCGGCCTTCAGTCTGTAAACTGAAGGCTGCCAGAGATGGAACTTTTAAACTTCCATCATTTCTACATTTCTTGATACATAGGCTGTTTAATGTCTGATTATCTGATTGGTGTCTTCAGTTACTGTATCTTGATATGCTATAGTTTATTTTGTCATCATTCCTACACTAAATCATCACTTCATTTTTCTTGTTTGTTTCTTTAACCCACTGACTCTCTTGCTCTTTGACAAAACTTGATGCTTTTGCTTTAAATCTTTCTTGAGTTTCTTTATTTCACCTCCTGTTACAGGATAAAAGATGCCCCTTTTGAAGTCATACATCTCAGTCATAAAACCCATTCCTTTAGAAAGTAATCGTATTTGGCAAGGGGTAATTATGTTAAAACGTGGTCATGAGTCTGGGCCCTAGTCCAATGTGATGGATGTCCTTATAAGAAGAAGAGAGTAGGCCCCAGACACACACGGAAGGAAGACCATGGGAGGACTCAGAGAAATCCGAGTCCTTAACTGCATCCACAGTTTAAGGAGAAACCAGCCCTTGGCCTCAGAAGAAACCAACCCCACTGACACCCTGATCTCAGACTTCCAGGCTCCAGAACTGTGAGGAAATAAATTTCTGTTGTTGAAGACACCCAGTCTGTGGTATTTGTTATGGCAGCCCTAGAAAACTAATACACCTCTCCTAACAAATTTTTCCTCCAGGCATTGGGCTGACTCTGCCTCATCAGTGGGGAGTCGCCTCCCTTCATCCCGGAGATTGCTCCCCTGACAACTGTTGAGGCAGGTGTATCTGCCCCAGGTATCACTCGAAAAGATGATCCCAATTATTACTTTTCCAATCATCTAACAGGTGAGGCTGCTTCATCTCCTAAATAAAGCCTTTCTCAGAGGACATGTTTCTAGAGTGGACAAATACCTGCAACCCCATTCATCTTATTTTATAAGCAACTTCTTTAGAATAACACTCTCCCATGAGGACATTAATAACTGCTCACCTTTTTAGTTTATGGTCTTTTCTGAAACACACAAATGCTCCCAGAGCCACCAGAACGACTGATAAGCTGATGGTTGAGCCGAGGGTGATGTAGCCCAGGGCAGGCCCATGCACTGCCTCTTCACAGACCTCTCCATGGTTTTCCACTAGACAGCTGCATTTTCTCAGCTCTCCTTCCGTTATGCAGATGCCCCTCCCGTTACAGAAATCGCTGCTACAGGGCAGCTGTTTTGCCCTCTGTGAGTCCGTGGGCTGAACAGGCTTCCCTCTTTCCTTCATTTCTGAGGTCTTACTTTCTCGATCAGGGAGAGGAATCACTGTTTTTCTCACAGGATGAGTCATCCCTTCTGGGCCCAGGGAAGTAGCTTTGGTGGGCTTGGAAGCCTGGGGATGCTGGGCAATTTTAGGAGTGGCCCTTTTTGCAGCCTCTAGCTTTTCAGGTGTTGGTGTTGAAAGGGTTTTATCTGGAGAGGTACCTGCAAAAACAGCAGGTATGAGTGTGGGTATGCACACACATTCATCAGCTAAGAGCTATTTCAGAAGAATGAGAATTCTAATGGACTTAACCAGATGAGGTTAAATTTATAAAATCACTCCCATCACTTTTGGCTGAAAGAAAAAAACTATTAAAATTTATATTAAAAACTACCTATCTTACAGCACTTAAAACGTTTGGTTCAGGGCCAACCTATTGATCAGAGCAGTCTACTTTTAGAATAAGGTCTGCACAGGCTTAGCTAAGGCAGAGCCTGTCACTGACAATGTTTTATTCTATAAGGACCAGTGTGGTAGACTTAAATAGTAAATGTAGAGACTAGAAAGATTTTTCAAATGTAAGTTTATCTATAAATATTTAAAACTTTTTATTAAGAATTTTTTTAGAGATAGAGAAACATCAATTTGTTGTTTCACTTCTTCATGCATTCATCGCTTGATTCTTGTATGTGCCCTGACCAGGATCAAACCCCCAGCCTCAGCAATGGGGATAACACTCTAAACAACAGAGCTATCTGGCCAGGGCGTATTTAAAACTCTTTGACTCCAAGTAAACTGTAAGTTTAGCAAGATCTACAAGTGGCAAATGTTGAACCAGATTCAGTGATGGTAGTAGGAGGGGCACACATGAGGCCGGGGGTAGGCAACAAGGCGCTTCTAACCATAGAGGAATCTGAGGTGAAGTCTGTTTAAGGCATCTCACTGTATTGTCTGTTATTGTCGGCATGAGTGTTATCCTCATGTGAACACTGAAGACCAAACTTCAGGGAGGGAAGGCTACAGTATTAGCAATGAAACTGCTTCTTGCCTCTGCGCTAACCTGGTTCACTGGAGTGCTTCCATCCTGGGCACTTACCATGAGGGTCCCTCATGGGAAGGCAGATCCAGAGGAAGCCAGTGTCACTTTGTACACTCAGTAATCCTCTCCAAAAAAGTGATGCAAAAGTCAGGGTGAAATAATTATCAAAGAGCAGAGTTAACTATTGGGCCTAGTCATCAGGAATGGGAGAACAAGTATAAGTATGTCAGTTTTCTGGTTTAGTTTTAAAACCAGGTGATGAGGATGATAAATGTCTCACTCGTTGCCTCCCCACCCTTGACTCACTGCCAACACAGGGCTTTCAACAAAACCACCCTTATTTACAAGACCATCAGATCAACCCTGGAAAATCCATTCTCTTTCCTAGTTAGGATGAACCGATTAGAGGTATCATTTGTCTTCTAGCCGGTCAGGTTTTAGAAGGTGAGAATATAAACTGAGAAGCCAATGAGAACAATTCCCTGTAAGATGCATTTTCTAATCTTTTTCTTTAGTAGTTATGACCAGTTTCAGTACGATGTCCAGTGCCTCTTTAATTCTGTAGCTTATAGGACCTGGATACCATTGGAGATGCAGCTATAGCATTAGGAGAGGGTGGTTACAGGCAGAATTAGCTGTAGTTGCTCAAATGACTGGCTGTGAACACACCATTCCATGAAGGCACTATTGGGCACAATATTGCTATAACAGCCATTTACAGTTAACATTTAAGTACTAACATGGCAGCCTTATACACATTCTCATATTCCTTAACACCTCTATAAGGTAGAAAGTGCTATTTCCGCATTGAAAAGGGGGAACCAAGAGAGGTCAAATAGTTCGCCTCACCAGCTTCCCCTGGGCTATGCTTACCAAGTGATCAAAAATGGGCTGAGTCAAACGTAGGTGAAATGAGTGTTCTCTCAGACCACACACAAACTGGCCATCCCACTGCAGCTCACTATCACACTGCCTGCTCTAGAATCAAATCAGAGGGCACGTTCGCTTTCCACGAGGGGTTCCCGCACTCCATGTCCAATTGCCCAGATTAGGAGTTTCCTATTGTTCAGGTTAAAGAGGACACAGTGATAACGAGGTAGTAATTGAGAGGATAAAAGCTTAAGGAGTATTGACAAATTCGGTATTACTAAATGTCAGCCACTCACGGTGACGAACAGGAATTACTCACAGCTCATTTCATCAGATGCATCCAGACAGTCAGCACGACCGTCACACACTTGCTCCGTGGAGATGCATTTCCGACCATCCTTACAGGACCGTGACGGCGCAGAGCAGTGGACAGCTTCAATGCATCTGTTTGTGTCGGCCAAGTAGTACCCGCTGGAACATTTACAGGTCTGTCCTTCAGGCTTTGGTAAACAAATGTGGCTGCATCCTCCGTTGTCTTTTGAGCAGCTGTTATTACCTGTGGATTCCCACCCCGCAAATATATCAATTTAGATTTTTTTTTTCCCGAAGGGTCTTTTGCAAATTTTCTGCAGCTAGACTGTCAGAGTTATAGGACCCAGATATTTCCCGAGAGGAGTCTCTGCAGTTTAATACCTTTTAGCCTGCTGGGTACCAAGTAATTGGTGATTCTTCTTCATGGGTAAGCATGGCTTTAGAAACCAAGAAGTTCAGACAAGGGACGGGCTTAAGAAAAACTGAGGTGAACTCAGTGGTTCATTCAAGACCCCATTGTGAATTGTCTCCTCCCCTCACATTGACCACCCAACATTGGAACTGGAAGGGTCTTACACATAAAGCTCTCCTCAGATGAAACTGTGGGGGCTGTAGTCCCTGTGGTCCCTCTAAGAATTATAGAGAGAGAACAGATTGGCAGTTGCCAGAGGGTGTGGGCAGTAGGTGGCAGGGGAGGGCAGTTGGAGAAGAGTCTGACTGAGTCAGCCATTTATAGTTTCTCGTAGTTCTCCAAAGCTTTTATCTTAAGATTTAACTTCTAGCAAGTTTTTTTTTACCTTTTAAGATATTCTAGGAGCTGTGGAATAGGGGTGTATGTAGTATAGATACAACCTACTTTAAGAGTGACAGAGACCCTCCTTAATTCTGGTTCTCAGAATTAAGCAACAGATGAAGATCAATTTGTGATGTGACCATTTGTCACACTGAAGAATTCTGAAAAGGTTCCCCCACAAAGCCAAGACTTTAGGATTCAGCATGACTAATTCAGTTATAAAGGTTAGCTTTCAAGAGCAAAGCAATGGAGCAGCATTCTCTTAAGACTGATATGTATACTCAACAACCATGATAAAGGTAGGCATGATTAACTGTTTGAGCTCACATTGTTGGTATTAATCTCCACTAGGAATAGATTTCTTCTATTACTACTTCAACTGAGCCTACCACCATCCTCCCCAAACACTCAGTCAGGTGCCCCATTTGTGTCTATAAGAAAGGTGGAGAAAAACACCTGAGTGCCACCTCCAGTTAATATTTCACGGATTAGATGACATCACCAGTAGATACAAGTGAAAATGAGTTGATGAAGACTGGCTCCACTTTAGAGCTGAAAGTGGGTTTCGATTACACCACAGTTGTAATTAATCTATAATAATAGAACTGAAAATAGAACTCAAGGGTACCAAGCTCCAGTCCAGTCCAAACTTTAGTCCTATACACCTAGAAGACATACACTCACCACCAGTACATCTTCTACTAAAGAACAGAACTAGTTAGAGACTAGAACCAGACTGCATACAACTGCAGAAAGCCAAGAGAGTTATGAAGATCTGTAGGAACTGGCCAGAGAAATATTTTAATGGAAAACACAAAGATATTTTGAAGAGATAACAAAGGATGGAGCATTGCCTCCAGGGAGAAATTCAGTAGACTTCAGTGTTGTTGTAATCATTGTGGAGTTACCTGCTTACCCTGTTGACGAAGTTTACTGTATACTTTTAAATCCACAATCTTCTGGTCTACTCGGAACCACCGGTTTTCCGAAAGTTCAGCCTTGGTGTACCAGACTTTAGTGATTTGGACTGAAACAAAAGCCAGTGAACAATCATTAATGAAAGTGAGGTTTTAAGACAGCTTCCTGGCCAAAAAAACAATGCTCAACGTGAAAACTGTTACTTGTTTGCATAAACTCCAGTTGAGTAACAAGAGCTTTAGAGAAGAGACCTGTATTCTCCTAAATCTTATTTCTTGGAAGAAACTTCAGATAAATACAAAATATTCTATACCTCTTTCCAAAATTAAATCAGATATTAATAAGCTATGTTGAGTCATTCATATATGTCCACATATCTAAAGATAAGAAATTAGGATATATGAAACTTCAACCAGCCCATACAACTGGTGCATAATAAATTTAAATATGGTTTTAGAACATTTCAAAAAATGACTTATTTGCAACAAGAGTCATTACAGGATCTTAAAATAGATGGCAAAGGTCTTCCCACATACCTAATAAATAAGAATCTCTGGGGTAAAATCTGACAACTTGTCTTTGCAATTCTGATGTGGCCAAGCCCAACTGGTCAATGGACCAGAATTTGGAAATATAAAGAAACAGGTTTGTTTTAAACACATATGCTATGCATTTTCCTTTTTTTAGCAAATCTAGACTCTAGCCAGAAACAATATACTAGAGCAGCAATTTTCAACCACTGTGCCACAGCATACTTTTGCACCTCAAGAACTTTTAAAACATGCAACACCTGACTGTTTCATCAGGGCACTGGCTTCTTTTCTCTTCAACTGTTAAATTTAAAAAAATGATGACAATCAAAACAACAGTCGCCATCTGGTGTGAATGAATCAAATTATACCTTTTTTTGTCAGACTGGCAAAAATATATTTTTTGATGTGTCACAGAATGTTAGTAATTGGTTTATGTGCCATGACATGAAAAAGGTTGAAAATCACTGCACTAGAGTACCGTGGTTTAGGACAATCTCTTTGAATATACTAGAAATACTCTGCAAGTTGAACATATTCCATAATCACCTAGTATTGCCATGCTGTATTTAGTCAGCTGAAGCAGGTAGTGCCTTCCTTTTATAGGTAAGGTGTTACAGCTACTAGCTACTACTAATTGGCAGAGCAGTTGTACAAGCCTACTTTCAATTTCTGGTCCAGTTCTCTCCCTACTATATCAGGTGCCCTCCAAAGCAGGGAGCCTTATATGAATGCCAGAAATCTCAGGCAGAAATGGATAATGCAAAAAATAACCCAAGAAGTTAAAGCTCCCCCCGGTCACAGAATCACTGTTACACACACATGTTAGATTAGGGAAGTTGTTTAGCAATTTTTCCCAAAGAAAGACACTGCCAAAGACCAGGGCTAAGCAGCAGCAGATTCTCTTTAGATACCAAGGAGTAAAGTTAGATCCCAAAGACAATCAGGTATAGAATGAAGACCTACCGTCATCAACTGTTGTCCAGAACAGCATGCCTTGGCCGTAAGCAAAGAGGTTAAGGCCCTGGATTCCTCTGCGGTCTACTCGGTATCTAGAGCCATCTTGTTGAATACTTTCTATGAGTCCTCTCCCTAGAGAGAGAGGGTCGGTTTACTTCACTTCGCCCAAACAGCTGTGTTCAGCCCTGCCACCCCTCCAGGAGGAGACCATCTGCCATGCATTCCCTGAAGGCCAGTTCTTCTTCATTCACTCTCCCCTAACAAAGGGACTATTCATTCACAAAGGGACTATTGCACGACTGTGGGCTGATATATGCAACTCAGGAAGGGGAATGATTATATTTATTTGGAAGGTGGTACAGAAAACATAAACTCTGACCTAAAAGCTATTTGAAATTATGGCTAAAGACCAGAAAGCTGAACATTTCTACTTCACTCTGGCCAAGGTCCCTCAGACTCACATTTAGGGTGTAGGTAATAATTACCAGTATCAGCCCAGTATATTCGAGTTCCTGAATCGGAAAAGGTCAGACCCACAGGGACCTGGGATTTCTGCCACAGCACCTTCCTCCTGCTGCCATCCATGAAGGCACAGTCAATGCTGGAGCCACGCCCACCATCACTCTGGGGACGCAGATCCACAAAACACATGACCGCGGTAGGTGGATGGAGCGCAACACAGGTTGGGTGGTACAGGTTTTCGCTGAACACGACAGTTGAATATTGGCCTTTAGACGAAACTACGTTGATATGAGGATTCTCACTGTCAATCCAATATATGTTTCCACTCAACCAGTCCACAGCAAGGTCAATTACTGTCCCCGCCACAGATAAGATTTTCCTCCAAGAGAGCTTTCCAGATTCTTTGAGCCTCAGGAGCCTGATATCACCACTATCCAACTCTGAAAGGTAGAGGGCCTTTTCCTGGACAAGGTAGTCCACTGAGGCCAGCTGGTTCACACTGGTGAAGGGAAGTGTCCTATGTTCTGGTAAAGCTGCTTGTCCTAGGAAAGCTTCTAGGTTTTTCAGATAAATCTGCAGAAAAAAAGTTAGGTGGATGGTACCAGTTGAGTATAGTCTAATTCATTACCTTGATTTTGCATTAATGGTAAGATACTTAAGTTCAGATTTCTATATGTTCTATATTCTAAAAGCATATAGCAGTTATTTCTTTCCTTTCCTGGAGCTTCAAGCACTTTAAATTCCTTGAATTCAGGTGTTTTGAAGATTTACCCCTCTGGAAAGGGCCCTCCACTTTAAATGAGCTTCTACTATTAATATCTTAGGGAAGCTAAAGTTTATCTTCCAGCCCAAAATTTGTTTTGTTTTGTTTTGTTTTTTGTAAAATGCCAAGTCCTCTGGATGTTAGAAGTTAGGGGTGATGTGCTTGTCAGTGCCTTTTATCCCCCTGTGATTTAAGAAAAGTTCCCTCACAAAATGTACTTGCTCCCCACCCCCAGGCTAGAATGGACCCAAGCTGTTTGTATTCAGAATTCCTCTGCATCATTATCTCAGTGCTTGGACAACTTAACAAAGTTGTCTAAACTGAACTAAACTGATTTCACTATGTTCTGATGCACTAAGCATTTCCTAACGAAATTAAAGTAGAAATCATTCTTATTTCATAGCTATTTTATTTTGGTCATGATAGCTCCCAGCACACAGTGAGTACTAAAATTTAAGCTGTATTTGAAGAACATGCAAGGGAAAGAACCTCTCCTAGGTATAACTGCCCATGAAGAGCTCAGATTCCTCAGTCTGAAAGAGAACGCAGCCGTGCACAGACACACAAGGAAGGCTGTGATCAGTACCTGTGTGATAACTGTGGGCAATGCAAGGAACAGAAACGCGGACTCCTTGATGGGGACACAGTTGACACTATCATCTGCAAGCAGGAGTCCGATCGGGCAACGACAGCTTCCCTTGGATCGTGGGCTCAGAAGGCACAAATGAGAACATCCAGTGTCCAGACAAGGGTTAGAAGACCTGGGCTGCAGGACTTCGTGCATTACCTGGAAGAAATATGCATCATAGAATTCTTAGAGACAGCTGATGAATACGTCACTCGAGTTTGCACTCTGGGCAGGCTCACACATGTCGCCCTATCAGGGAGAATTAGGGGATATTTTGAAGAGTATGTTACAGACCTTGAGTCCATAAGGCTGTTCAAAACGCTTGATGAGGACGGCCCTGTTCTTGCCTGTCAGCTTCTGCATACGCTGCACTGTTCTCGTCTTTGTTTCAGACCAGAAGACTTCATCTTCCAACACAGCAACAGAAAAAGGGCTCTTAATTTGTGTTAGTTGCAACATCTAAAATGGGGAAGGTGACATCGGGACAACTGTCATGGCATAAACAACAAAATATTTAAAAATAAAATAAAACAAAATGATGAAGGTGAAGTTTCTGGGATGAGCTTTACACAAAGCCCGCGGCACTTCAGACAAGTCTAATACCAAAACAGCACTTACGCTAATACCAGTACCATCTAGGTTGGCAGAGCCAATGCAGTGAAACTTGTCATCAGACCAGAATATCTTCCAACTCAGTTGGTCAAGAACTATGCTAGTTGGCCAGCCCAGACCTTGGTTGATGAGTACTTTTCTGTTGCTACCATCCATTCCAGCTTGTTCTATGCGAGACTCTCCTCTAATTTTTTCAGACCAGTACATTAACCTATGGGAACAAAAGTCAGCATTGGGATAAAGCATTATCGCGCAGAAAATAACATCTATGCATCCCTTAAGACTGATTTGCAGCCCAATTAATTTTTATTCAAATGAAAATGTAAAAAATGTAAACTTGGCTTATTCCCTGAGCACAATTGTGTAGTAGTAAGAGGTTGTCTTGATATTTTATAGCAATTGTTGAGTCATCATTTGAGAGTAAAATATCATAAGAATTGTGTATGAAGGCTAGAAATACATTAATGCTTAAGCCTAACAAACTTCAAGGACCTGACCAGACACCGTTAGGCCTGGACTCACCCATTTAGGGGGTCTAACGCCAAAGACCGTGGTTGATTCAAGCCATCATCCAGGACAACCGTATACTCAGGTTTTCCTCTCCAAACGCCAGTCAATTGAATTGCCGAAATCTGGCCAGCTGTCCCATCTGTCCAGTAGAGATTCCTCCCAATCCAGTCGACCGCTATACAGTCTGACTTTATTCCTGAAGAGAGGAAGCCATTCAACATGTGCACTTAGGTTACATTACAGCTCTTACTGACTTTCCGCTCAGACTATGCACCAGGCTAGGATGCCACGTCAATTCATTTTCAAACTGGTGTATGCATTTCCATCAGAGCAGTCTCCTTTCAAATGCTCCAAAGTGCTATTTGTAGAGGAAGATGACCATTACTCCTGTGGCCACTGGCTGACAGTTTGGCTGATTCTCATATCTATTGAGATGACAATGTATCAATATCTTTTCATTTCAACCAGCTAGCAAGCCTGGATCCCTTTTGGTTAAGGAGATGTGATTAAACCAATGTTTAGAGCGTTAATGGCCACTCATTTTCCTTTCCATGCCATGTGTATTGGTAAAGGCAAGGGACCCACCTTGTACTACAATCCCTTTCCTCTTGGTGTCCATGCTTAGCCACTGAATGCTTTCCGCACCGAGATCTGTCCAGAAGACTTTCTGATCCAGCAAGTCATAGTCGATGGAGAAAATAGTCAGGTTCTTGTCTGTAGCTGCCACAATATCTTCTTTCAAGCTCCTCAATCCATAGAGGAGCAGGTTAAACTGAATTGCCACGAGCAGGACTGGTTCAGTCCCTGTTGAACAAGAACTACTTTCAGTATGGCCTTCAGGAGTTCGAACAGTGACGCCCAGCCCTGGCTAAGGAATCAGAGGGCAAAGGAGTCCCTGCCTTCACATGTGGCACAGCACAGACCAGGGCTGTGATGCCAGCCCTCTGGTAGCTAAGTAGCTCTTCCCTCGTGTAACGGTTAAGCTAATACCCACATTTGAGGATACTTAGAATGAAGGCATAATTAGCTTAAATTGAAAGTCACATTTCTAACTAAATATGTGGGGGTAAGTGGGCAGGAAAGAAGTGCTAGTTAGGACTTCAGACACCTACACTAGTTCCAGGTAAGGCTGACCCATGGGTACAAAGGCCAGAGTTATGGTTTTGTTATAACACCACTTTATTAGTAGACAATTTCAAACTCAAATTCAGTCTGAAATACAAGGTATAAAAAGATTGCTTTGGGATTCTGCTAATCTTGCTCTAAGACAGGCAAAGCAGGCAGGAGCATTTAAGACCTGAGAAAGGGAGGTTTGCAATGGTATTCCTGGCCGAGTTAGCACCTTGAAGCTCGTGACCCAGCTTAGGAGACACTCCCAGCTCCAGTTAACCTGCTGCTTTACAGGTGTGGCCATCAGGCTCCAACAGGTAGCCAGGGCGACAGGTGCAGCGGTAGGAGCCCTCAGTGTTGATGCAGGTCTGGCTGCAAGGCCAAGCCCCGGGCCCCTGGCACTCATCCACATCCTGGCAGACTTGGCCACTGCCCTTCAGCTCAAAGCCTCGCTCACAGGAACACACCTGAAAGAGGTTGGCAGAAACATCAACACTTTCTGAAGACAGTACACCATTGATGCTTCTAAAAAGGCCTTGACCTTGCTATAGAAAGCACATGGCAACACATCCAATTTCAGCAACGCAAATTGTTCTTAGAACCAGCTTCATTTTGAATATAGTCACTCTCTTCATCCTAGCAACCCCACCACACACCTCACACCCTTGCCACCACCCTGGGCCTGAGTTGACAAAGGTGTCTGAGTTCAGCACAGGGCACCTGAAACCCCAACACAATCAGTAAGTAAAGAGACATGCAGACTTAATGGACCTGGCTATCTGCCAATAGAGACATGACCATGACCAGACATGAAAACTGTTTTCTTCTAGTCATCCATCAGAATCAAGGTCACTACTACGTTCAGCCAACTAGACTAGAAATGGGCAGATCTTAAAGTTAGGGCAGGTCACATTGCATGTAATTCACATGGAAAGGACTTCCATGGGTAGGTATTCAATTTCCTGAGCTGCAACATGAAGGGAGGGTTATTTGGCTCTTGGGAAAACCACAAAAAATTCTTGCTGAGCCCTAAGTGTGACCCACAGCTCATGGCTGGGCTGGGAAGGACCCTGGCGGTAGATTTTCTGGAGGCTGGCTGATCAGGTTCCAGAAAGCATGAGACAGGAAAGGGACAAGACAGGACTCACCAGGAGCCTGGCATAGCAAAGGCACAGGGACATTGGTGCCTGGGTCAGGGCAGCACTACCGTGTGAGACTTAGAACTTGAGGAACAGCCAGGGGCAGCCTGCACTAGGAAGCCGCCCCCTGCACTGGGCCAGGTTGACAGTTGCTAGACACACTAGTAACTGATGCACTCACAGGGCCGATCGGGGACTGGTGGCAGGCGTGGGAACACCGTGCTTGGCTGCATGCTGACCATGAGCACTGTCCACCCTCGTCGGAGCCGTCGGCACAGTCCTCCTTCCCGTCACACACCAGGCTGAGGTTGAGGCAGGCAGAGGAGTGGCACTGGAACTCAGAGCTCTGGCACTTCTCAGGGGGGCCTGGAGAGGGTGACTTTGTACCTTTATAGTCCACCCCACAACCACCCTTGGCATAGCCAGGCTCCCCTTATGTGCAAGATGCCTCCATTCTGGTGAGGAACAGGTTTCAGGTCCTATAGCCTTTGCCTGCTGAGCTGCTTTCTCACACCAAGCAGAAGCAAGTGGCAGGAGCCCCTTGAAGTCGTCTGCCTCCCCCATTCAGTGAAAGCTCCCCTGCACTTACACCCAGCCTCGTCGCTGCCATCCCTGCAGTCATGCTGCCCATCACAGCGCCACGAGTCAGGCACACACTGGTCCGCACGGGCACAGGGCCACTGGCCAGAGCCACACCGAAGCCCCTGAGTGTCACAGTTCTGGGGAGACAGTGGGAGACTCAGTGACACCTGCATTCAGCACCCAGGAAGAATTTTTGGAGGAAGACACCTGTGTTTAGAAGACACTCCCCAAGACCCTTCTGCAGCAAGACCAGGTACGTCCTAGAAACTCGGAAGTGACAGGAATTATGAGAAATTCTGCCTGTAGCTGGAGTTTAGGTGAGGGGTTCTAGATGATACAAATATGAGTGGGAAATGGGAAGAAATATCTTATTTTGTTATATTAGGAAGTGTTAATTTGAGAGGCATAAGCAAAAGGATCTGCTCTAGAAGCTCTTCTCTAGAGTTCTTCCCATCTTGTCTAACCTACACCCCAGCACATTAATAGTGATTTTGTACCTAAAGTGACTTGGAAACTCAAGTCTTACGCAGGATGGACAAGAGGAAAGGAGGGGACACCCATGCCAGAGCCCAGATCCACTCTCAACCCTTCAGACACTACGAGGCACATCTTATGCCCATTTTACTGATGAGGAAATAGAACACAAGGGAGTAAGTACTTTCTTAAGGTCAAGTGCAAATAGTAGAATTCAAGTCCAAGCTGCCTTGCATACAAGTGGGAACATGGTTGTACTCCATGGTGAGAGATAAGCAGAGTTTCAAAGCACATCTCCGAGTGGGACATCTGAGTCATAGCTTAAGTCATATCGAGGCCCAACACTTGCAAACCTCCTACAATAAATAACCTCTTGGAAATTTGACTTTCACAGGAGAATGTTGGCACCTTGATATAGCTAAGAGTGGATTTCTGCCTGGTGCTCATGGGAGACCTTTCGGTCCTTGTGTTTTCCAAGTGTTCTACAGGGAAGCATGTGTTACCATTGTGATTAGAAATCGACTTTCTTTTTCTGAAAGAAAAGTGACTACCTTCTCATCGCTTCCATCTTTGCAGTCTAAGTCGTGGTCACATATCCACTCCGCCAACACACATTCTCCGCTCCTCGGGCACTTCACCTCCCCCGGCGGGCATCGCACGGGCCAGGCAACAGGACAGCCTTCTTCATCCGAGAGGTCCTGGCAGTCTCGGTTCCCATCACAACGCAGGGAATACGATATACATTGACCATTCTCACATCTAAATTCAGATACGCTGCATTTTTCACGGACTGAAAAGTAAAGATTTAGTTAAGAACTCAGCCAGATGTAGAAGTGATTTAATGGCAAATAAAGTGGTTCAAAGACTCCCCGGTCTCCTGCTGGCATCTTGGGAACTAAGCCCCAGAAGGTATTAGGGCAGAGAGGTGGTTCAAGTGGAGTGTTAGGCCAGATAAGGCCTACGAAACTAGTCCAGAAAATCTTTCTGTCCTGGGGAATGATGGCAGAGGGACAGGGCTGGAAGGACCCTGGGATAGGAAGGAAAACAGGATTCTCCTCTGGGACCTTAATGTCATCTGTGAAAAAAAGAAATTCCCCACAATATCCAACATACTCTGTAATTTATGTTCTTAGACTCAATTCCTATAGACAGAAGTTGCTTGGCTTGGTTCAAGAAAAAGGGTGAGGTCCTCAGCAAAACTATAAATATATATTGAGAAGTAAATTATACCTCAGGTACCTCCCTCCTTCCTTCCTGTGTCTGTTTCCTCCCGATGTCCTCAGAAGCCCAGGGCAGGCACATCCTCTAGCTACCCGGTTGCCCCCACATCTAAACATACCATGGCACCTTACCCACTCCCCACATTCTCTCTTCTCCCCTAATCCCATAACATGATTAAGGTCTTTGAAACATATCATTAGGAAAGAATAAAAATAAAGACTGTATATCCCATAAAAACGAAGGGAAAGCAATGACTCCTACAAATGTGACGGCCCATCTCACGGGCAGATGTAGGACCAAAGTGAAAACCTTTGGGGAGGGTGATTTTATCTCACTGAGAGATAATACTTTATTTTGATAGTAGACTGGTTTTCCACTAACGGAAACCTCCTGGTCACGCAAGGAGGGAAGTTATAGCATGATCCTCAAGATCCCTGCCACTCAGAAACTTTCGTCTTTGTCCGCTAACTATGTAGCAGCTGCAATCCATCTTTATTATGCGGATTCAGTGTCTGTGCATTTATCTTGTTGCTTAAATTTATTTGCAACCCCAAAAGTGGATACTGCTACAATCTCACGCTCATTTACCAAGATACACAAAGCAGGAAAAAAATGGAGTTGCCCGACACATGTGTTCCCAGTTGAGGTTGAGGAAGGCAACGCTTTGCCTTCTGGTTTCACTTCTCATATTGTGCCCACGTGTCCCATTTGCAGTCTCTGTAGGGCCATGCATTTCACATTTTTGTACTTTTTAGTGATTTTGCTCCCTAAAATGTCTCCCAAGTGAAGTGCTGAAGTGCAGTCTAGGGTTCCTAAGTGCAAGAAGTCTATGATGGGCCTTATGGAGAAGTTACGAGTGTTAGATAAGCCTTGTCCAGGCGTGAGATGCAGAACTGTTGGCTGTGACTTCAAGGCTAATGAGCCAACAATATATGTTAAGTTGTCATTAAACAGAAGCATATAAAACAAGGTTATATATTGACTGGTTCACATACACATGCCCAGAGACTTGCAGAAACCTCACCCTGTGTTTTTTTCTAAGAGCAATGATTCAATATCTACTAATTCAGCGTTCATGGCAACTTCACAGGACTTCACTACCAGGAATAAGGAGAATCAGCTGAAATAGGCTGAAGCACCCCAAGGAAGTTTCACTGCACTTACTACATCCTTGTTCATCTTTTTTGTCAGAACAGTCCAGCTTGCCATCACATAGCCAGCTCTTGGGGACACAGCGAGTCTTGTTGTCACAGCGCAGGGAACAGTCCTCAGTGGGCTTCCAGCAGTCCCACTCGTCTGACCCATCCAAGCACTGCTGAGCCCCGTCGCAGTGGTATTTCGCCTCGATGCACTTGCTTCCATCCAGACACTGGAAGACCCCTGAAACAGATAGGGCCAAGTGCTAGCACCGTACTCACACTAAAGCTTCAAAATTAGATTAATTCACCCTCATTCTGGAGTTGGGAGGGTCAAGAGACTGTATCTTACTTGAGCTCCATATCTCAGCTGACCCATAGCAAGCTTGAATACAGCGTTCTGGCCAATTACGTTAGCAAGCCAGCCCAAGCTGTTTAAATATGGCCTCCCATTTGTTGGGTTCTTTTAATGACTTGTTAGAACACTACCAAGTGGTCCATTTGGGTCCCTCTGTGGCCCAGCCTACATGAAGGCAAATATTGGAACACTTAAGCAAATGTGAGGAAGCAAAGAAGCAAGGGAGGCTCACAGAATCGGTATTCAGACAGACTTTTATCTCTGGTGACTTACCTAGGGAAAGCAAGCATGAGTATGATAAGTACTGGCAATTCAGACCATACTTTTGCTCAGGGTACCTCGCACAAAAACTGAGAAGAGTTGGTGACAGACCTGGTCTGTTGCAGAAATGAGGACAGTTCTCTTCATCAGAGCCATCCTGACAGTCACGCCCACCATCACAGAGGTTCTCTCGAGAAATGCAGCCCTTCCCGTCCCGACAGGGGACAGAAGATCGGGTGCAAAGCAGAGGGCGCGGTGGAGGAAGAGTAGGAGGGGTGATTGTGGCTGCTCCTTCAACCCCAGGATCTAGAACAAGCAATTGCTTCAGCAAGTCAGGCCATTAGCTGGGCAGCTACAGCTCCCTCTCATAGGAAGAGAAAGTGAAACTGACAGAAAGCCTGGATCTTTGCCCGAAGTGTGGTACATTCACCCATCATCTATTGGCTTTGATTTGGGCAAATTGTTTTCTCCTTTTAGGTCTATTAACTTTAATTTTATTTTTTTACCACCTAATGCTATGTCCTGGGAATAAAAAACAAAGTAAGTTCTAAAGATAAAGACTTGCTCTCTTTGGTTCTCTGCTATAGTATCTATAGTCTTGGATAGGGGCCGGCATAACGTGGGCACTCACTTGTTGAGATATGTAAGTTATGCTACGAAAAATTACCATTTAATACTCTTTAGCAACTATTGCAGCAACCTAACAGATTCTTTAGTAGAATAATCAAAATCGGATTTGTTACCAGGAAGTTGCCTGTTTATTGATATACTTTACCATCTCAGCAATATGTTTCTGTGCCTACTGTTTCTTAACCTTTAAGATCAGGTTAAATCAACCAGTGAATCAAAAAGCAAGACCATTTAGCCCTGGCTGGTGGGGCTCACTGGGTTGAGAGCCAGCCTGTGAGCCAAAAGGTCGCTGGTTCAATTCCCTGCCAGGGCACATGCTGGGTTGCAGGGCAGGGCCCCTAGGTTGGAGGGTGTGCAAAAAGCAGCCAACAGAGGTTTCTATTGTACTTTGATGTTTTTATCCCTCTCTTTCTCCCTCTGTTGTCCACTCTCTAAAAAACTAACTAAAATCTTTTTTTTTTTTTTAAGTAAGACAGTTTAGACAGAAGAGGGAGATGAGAGACCACTGTGGGTTGGTACATGAAAGAGAAAAGCTTCTGCCCCTCTTCATGTCCACTCTTCCTTCAGGCTTCTAGCTGCTTCTGCTGACAAAGTGCCCTGACTCCTATGATAAGATTTCTTTTTCTGCCTCAAGGTCCAAGATCAGATTTTTGAACTCTGTGCCAAAGGCTTACATGGGGGGAAAAAATGTAAACCAGCCTTAGGCAGGTTAACCTGAATGACAAGGTGTAGCTTCTTCAGAAAGAGAGCACCGTTGATCTTGGTCTCCACAGCCTCTGAGCAGCTTCACCACGGGTCCTCCACAAGATGTTACTGCTACAGAGAAAGGGGGTTCCTTAGCAAAATCAGTTTGGGAAACTGCTTTAGAGCAAATTCAATGGATCTCCTCACTGCCAGACTTAGATCTGCAATGTGCTAATGTGCAAGGCGATAGTCAGAAGGGGCCACAGCATGCTGACTTCTCGCAAAATATTGCTGTAGGGTTTTTGTCACTTAGCAGTTTTGAAAACCAGGTTCGTGTCTTACTCTCAGGGTGTGTGGACAAGTTCAGGAAAAGGCCTGCTGAATTGTGGGTTTGGACAACAGCCACACAAGCATAAAGGTGCCTAGGATTTTATCTTATAAAAACACACCGAGAAGAGTCAGGTAAAACAGATCTCAGCGAATAACTTCACAGAGGAACACTCACTCACCTGGAACTTCCTGGCTCTCGGCCAGGATGACCATTTTTCTCACATGTGGCTCTTTGGACACTGAGAAGGACTCCAGCATCTTCCTGTTCCAGAGCACAAGAGCCGCTCCATTCATCGTCACCAGGTAGGGCTCGTGGGCAGCTATTACGCCATCACTCCAGGTCTTGTTCAGAATATACGTTCTGTTTTTTAGGAGACTTAGACTGTGCAGCCCTAAGGAGGAGTCAAGCTCTTGCAAGCCGATACAGAACAAATAACCGGTAACAGTGGGGTACGATTTGATTGAGGTGCCATGACCCCAAATTGAAAATAAGCACAGATTCTCGCTATTAAGCTTTGTAGGTTTAGTTTTATAGTTAAAAATAGTCCAATGAAGTGTGTAGAGCTCCAGGAAAGGGAGAGGCTGAGGTCTGCCACGTGGGCACATCAGACGCGCCTTTACTGTCCTCCGTGTATGCACTAAAGCACCTAATCATCAGCACGCAGCTGCTAGGCCTCAGGGATGGCTTTTCAGTGAGGAGACTATCAAATTGGGCTACACAGTATAGCTTGTACCTGTGATCAAGTTATAACTGAAGCACCTGTATTTCATTTGCAATAGAACTTTGGTTCCATTACTTCTTCTATAGAGGCAGAAGCAAATTTTGAGAACTGCAAAAAGCTATTAATTATATTATTTCTGGAGCTTTCTCTTTTAAATCATAAATCTAGACTTACAGATAAGAACTGAGTTTGTTGTAAGTGACTTGTGTCCAGCCTTGAACTATGAAAAGCAGAATTTGAACCTATGTCTACCTAGCTCTAAGAACAACCAGAATCATTATACTACAAGCAAGACTCACTCATCCCCTCAAGCTCCTTCCAACTGCACAAGCTGTGTGGTGCTTACCTAGCCCTTTGGTGGTCCAGAGGATGCTAGATGAGCCAAGATCTAAGGCCATGTGGGTGTCCGCCGTCCAGGTGCCTCTCCAGACTTCCTGTCTGTTTTTGCCATCGAGGCTCATACTTTGCAAGTGTTTCTCACTTTCTACCCAGTAGAGCACCCTCTTTGGCCAATGGAGAAGAAGATGAAGTATAATGCTGCTCGCTCTGTAGAGTGTATGTGTGTCTAGGCCAGTAATTCTAGTTCTCTGAATTACGCTTCGGTCACAGGACAGCCAGAACAAGTTCCCAGTTGCTATGTCCACATTTGCTGAGCAGACTGTAAGGAGGAAAGTAAGTCCCATTAGAAAGGGCAATCAAATGCCCTTTCTTAAGTTTTGGGTCAAGGGTCAAAGGAAGATCATCGGGGGATGTAAAGACCAGTCTCTAACAAAGACCAGCCTACACACCTTGTTTGCATGATTACTTCCCATCATGCCTACTCTGGTACCAGCTCTGTGTCTGACATAGGAGCTCATTTAATTCCATACAACCAGCTGACAAGGTCAGATACTCACTGCATTTTATAAATTCCATATGTAAGTGACAAGGCTTGCATTTGAATGCAGATCTGCAACTTCGGATTCACAGTCCTTCTTTAGTCAATTGCAGGACAAGGGACCAGGCCTGGAACTGCTATAGGAAAGCAGACATGGAGCTAGAGGGACATCACAGCAGTGGTGTGAGAGCTTGTCAGCAGAATGGATGGACGGTGAGGAGGTCTACAATTAGAAGGCACTGATAAGATAGGGACCAGGTGCAGAAAAGCTATAAAGTGTGAATTTTTAAGATGCGAATGAATAACAGAGTCAGGCACTAACCTACAAAGCACTCCCCCTACTCCCATCCTGCCCAATGTAGCTAGCTGTACCATCAAGTCTAAGCGAGACGTCACCGACTCCGGGGTGCAGGAGGGCACAAAGGTTAGGACCAGGAGTAGGCTAGCAAGTCAAAATGCCTTGTTTGAGACACCTCCAAAGTAAGGTGTCAGTTAATTCTTGTGCCCCACTTTCCACTAATGTATTAATATGATAGAAACAGTGCTTCTCTCATAATGCTGTTATGAGGGTTCCAGTGAATGCATACAAAAAGCTTAGAATAACGTCCATTGCTTTTAGAGCCATCAGCTGGGTTGGCTTGTAGAAGCTCCTAACAGCCAACTGGTAAATTCAGCAATTCTGTAAGCTTGTTGTTCAATACAACCATTATTAAAAAGTAAATTCTATTGAATCAAATCATATTTGAAACAAAACTAAAATACTTAAACCATTGCTTAATTATTTTCTTACACCTGACTATTACCTATGCTTTGGTTTTTGCATCTACTGCACCTGTGCGGTGGAAACACCGCAGGAAGGCCTGCTGCTGCACGCCTCCTCCCGTCGCCACGTTCAGGGATGTTGCATGTGCGCAGTCTGGCATTGCGGGAGTTTTTACAGCACAGAACTTGGCAAAACCTACAAGCCTAAAATATTTACTCTCTGGCCTCTTACAGAAAGAGTTTGACAACTCCTGGTCTAGACGTAAAATGACAGAGAAAATGTTAATATTTCAGATTAAATGTATATGTGCCGTTATATTTTAAATACACAAAAAATGAAGATATATATTTTTCTAGCATTTGAAATCTATTGTCCAGTTCTGCAAGTAAGTCACTTGTCATTGATGAACTAATTCTAACTAGTCTCCATTGTTTCACTTTTATCTCACTTATTTTTAGAAACACAAGTGTTTCTAAACATTCACATTAAGATGACATTCATTCAATAATGGCATCAGAAGTCAAGCATTTATCCATAGTTGGGTTTTGTTAAATCTTGATTGAATTGTAACTACAGATTGGCTAAGGTCCAAGAATTCAGAAAAACAAAGCAACCTATGAAAAATAGTTGGCTATATAAAAATTACTGTGAAGAATGTCATATATCTCATTATTTGTAAATTGTACCACACATCCTTTATAACAGTTAGCTTTATTATAAATGCATGTAGGCATGTGTATGCACACCCTTCCCCCCAGAGAGCCACTTGTTGAGTATATCCCAGCACACGCTCGGTATAATATTAAGAAGTCAAATGTGAACCACCGGGGAGGCTGACAGAGAGGCAGGGCATGGTAGTGGGCCATGGGTGACGGACCAGAGAAGCCGGTACACACAGGTTGTACTGTGCTATAAATTCTTCCTACTACCTGGGTCTTACAGAGGGAGCACATCTTTATGACCCCTCATATTTTCATGTGGAAGGATTTGCCTAGAATCATGCTTCTGAATTCTCCCCATACTCCTCACATCACTATTGTCTAGGAAAGACGTGACCCTAAGGGGGTGCATTAGTAAGAGCAGACTGACCACACTTGGTTCAGCTTCTCTCTTCTTTTTGGGGCTCTGGCATCTGCAGAGAACAGGTGCTCTGCCTGGAGTTAGACTTAACCTTGGTTCTACTCAGGTTCAAGGTTGAAAACCCAGGGTCAGGGTCATAGAATGTGGCCTTTGAGCAATTCTACACAGGTTCTTACAGACATGCACTCTTGTCTAAAACGGAATTTTGAAGCCCTCCCAATCTCATCTGTATTCTCTAGCCTCGGTTTTCCACACGAGGACAAGATCAGCACACCAAGAGAAAGCAGCGTGGATACCAGTTCATTTACTGTGAGGATAAGCTGAAATCTGGTGCTCTGTGGTTGCCAGGAGGCCCTGAGCTCTGTACACAGGCCATGACAGCAGGGGCTGAGCTGACTAACACCTAGAGAAATGCCTGCCTGGCTTTGTCAAGCAGTTCAGCCACTGTGCAGGAAAAACATCCCTGCGTGCCTCCCTTACTCTCTCACAGTACTTCTGACATCACGTGTGTGGGGTCGTTCCCTAGCACCACACAATTCTGACACTCCAGCGAGGGTCCTATATTCCATTCAGTTCTGACACTATCTACCTGGATCATGTCTGACAGGTTGAGAACTCAGTCCCACAAGACTGCCCCCACTTCAGGAGCCAGTCACAAGTCCCAGCTTGTCACCTGCACTCTGACCGACTGCCTATAAATCACAGTTCCCACAACCCCCTCCTCAGGTTCAGTAATTTGATACACTGGTTCAGAGAACTCAGGAAAACATTTTTCTACATTTGCTAGTTTATTATATGAAGGAAACAGGCAAACAGCTAGATGAAGGATGCACAGGGGAACCCCTCCTGTCTCAGCTCAGGGGACTTCTGTCCCCATGGAGTTAGTGTGTGCCACCTTCCCAGCATGTGGAAGAGTTTGCCACCTCAGGGGCTCTTTGAGCCCCATTTTTTATGGAGGCCTCATCACATTTGGGTGATTGATTATTAACTCCATTTCTAGCCCTTCTCCCTCTCTAGAGGATGGGGAGCGGGGCTGAAAGTTCCAAGCTTCTAAATATGACTTGGGCTTGTGGTGACCAGTGCTCAAAGGAGCCACCAAGAACACTCACGGTAACAAAAGATCTCATCACCCAGCAAATTCCCAGGAATTTCGGAGCTCTGTGTCAGATGCTTCAATGACTCAAGAAATTAGCAAAGGTCTTAGAAGCTCTGTTCCAGGAACCCGGAGCAGAGACAGATATATAAATAATTTCATAGCCACTTACCACAAGGAATGAATATTCAACACTAGAGGAAGCTCAAAGGAAATCGTCAGCCTCTTACAACTCCTTGGTATGATAATTGTAACACAGCTGGGGGAAGGTAGCATTTTAATTAAGTAGGAAGTCATTCGTGATCAGGGGTTTCCTAACAGTCACCAGCTGTGTCACGGGCCACTGCCCATTTCAGTTTCTCCTGAAAGTTCAAGTTCTCCGGGTCCAGTCCTGGAACTCCTACGTGCCAGGCACCGTGCTGCCCACAGGACTCTGGGTAGGGCCAGCTGCTCTGTGGCAACATGGGCATCGATGAAGCACTTCTTTCAGTGAAGCATGTCCTGGGCACTTAGCGCACACAGGGCACACCCACTCAGAGATCAAATCACTCACCCGAGACTTCAGGTCTCAGTTTAAATAAAGGAGGTGTTTACATTTAGCCTGAGAACAGGGAGCCACAGGGTGGAGTGTGGTATTTAGGAGTGTGGGAAGGGAGAGAAAGTATGTATTACCATAGTAAGAAAATATCTTGTTAGTTTTCTCTGAAATCTGCATTGCAAATTACTTCTAAATCAGTGTAAGAAAATCTGCAATGCAAAATTGAAGTATTTAAGATCCATATCTATCCTATTCAGACTTAAGGCCAGAAAAAAATAATTTTAAAAACTTATTACTGACCCTAGGACTTCCCAAATCACAGTAGCCTTCTTACACTCTGCATACCTCTCATGTGAACAAGGGTAAATTAGAGACACAATATTTCAATTAGTTAAAAACCACTGTTTGGCCTTAAGGTTGATTCAGATCAGGAACAGGTAGGGTTTTGGGGGTCTTTTTAAATTTTGGTGCAGAAAATAAAGGCCAAATCCAGAACAGCCATCCCAACCTACCTGTCCGCTCTGTCCAAATCTCCTGCTTCTCTCCCGAGTAGCCGGTGGAGCAGAACAGATGTCCCTCGGCACTTGTCCAGTAGACGAGGTTTCTTTTCCAGTCAACATCCAGGAGATAGATGTCCCTAGGATGCTCTTGAACTAGGGTTCTCTCTATCGCAGTTCCCATAAAACCAACTTTCAACAAGTAGAGACGTTTGCCAGAAGAAAACACTAGTTTTAAGTCTACCAGGGAAAAGGAGAGATTTTCTGTTGGTCGTTTGTTAGATAAGCACCTTTCTCCTGTCTTGAGTAATCCCCCTCTCCAGCTGAGGCACCCTGGAAAGGGACCTTAATCGAGTTCCCTCTGGAAGCACACGCATAACAAGAACACCCTCGCTTCCTTGGAGAAGGACACATTTGGGCAAGAGATGCTCAGCTTTCCCAGGGCACTGAGTCCTCTGAATTTCTGCTGTGAGGTGGACACAGAAACCTGAACATCGCAGCTGGAGGGCTGCTCCACTTGATCGGGTGACGCCATCAGGTCCCTGCCCGGAGCATGCAAGTCTCAGCGTAAAGAACTGCAAACTCTATTGCCCATTCAAAGAAAAGTTCCTTGGGTGGTGAATTGTATACACAGTGTTCAAACTACAATCTAAGCTGAAGTCTTGGGTTTGGCACACCAGCTTATCACAACACGACCGCATCTCGGGGTTCCCTGTGAACTGTGCTGCTTAAAGGTAGAGCGCAAGCACATTTATTTCATTTCTTCTTCATGTCTCAATGTTCTACAGAAGAAAAGTCAGGTAATTTGGATAGAGAAGCTCAATGACTATGCAGCCTTTCGTATTGCAAAGATGGAGCCGCAACATGAAGGGCTACGTTCACAGTATTGAAGTGGACACTCTGTTTTCAAACCTAAGTCAGAACACACCATAGTCATAAGACTGTCGAGGGTTTCTTTCTTCTTCCAACTTAGTTGTTGTTTTTCATGCAAAACTGGGGAGTGGAAGCAATTTTTTTCCTGTTACAAAACTAATCAAACCCCAAAATAGCTATTGATGGATAAATGAATAAACACAATACAGTATGTATGTGTGTATATAACGGAACATAATTCAGCCTTAAAAAGAAAGAGAATTCATATTACAGTGTAGATGAACCTTGAAGACATTATGTTAAGTGAAATCAGCCAGTCACAAAAGGAAAAAGACTGTATGATTCCACGTATACAAAGTGCCTAGAGTCGCCAAATTCAGAAACAGAAACTAAGATGCCAGTGGTCAGGTGTCAGGGAAAGATGAATGGGAGTTATAGCACAGTGGGTGCGGAATTTCAGTTTGGGGAGATGAAAAATTCTGGAAGTGGATGACAGAGATGGCTGCACGAAAATGCGAATGTACTTGTGTCGATAAACTGTCTACCTAAAATGGTTACAATGGTAAATGTTATGTTATGTATATCTTAGCCCCTCCCCCCCAAAAAAACTTAACTGAGGTCTTTTGATAACAAAACATTATCAAAATCAGTTGTCAGTATAAACGTGGTTGATCCAAAAACAGAAGCTATGTAATTTCCAGGACCACCACAGAACGTGCCTCCTGGAGCCAGGCCTGTCTCACCGGGGGACTTACCGCTGCATGTGCCAGAAGGTAGAAGGGCCATTCCCTCTGGACACACACACTTATAGCCCTTGGGATGGACAGGGGACAGGAGACATAAGTGGCTACAAGAACCTGGAACACAGGCCGAGTGTCTGCCTATTTTAAAACAGAAACAGATTAGATACAATTTCTGATGCATTTATCCATACCAGTTCAAAAATTAACACTCAGGAGGAGGTTAGCCATTTTAACGACAGGAGGAATCCCAATACACTCGTTGCCACTTCTAGGTGAGGCACACTGACCTTCGAACACTCACGGTCTCCTGTCTCTCCTACAGTCAATGGTAAGCTTAGGCCAACAAAGGTTCAACGAACAACATCTTCTCTCTCAGAGTTAAGGCAAAATGACTTGCCTTATAGGAAGTCATTCTAGTTTGCTTATAGGAAGACTCCCTTAGAAGTAAACAGTGGTCTGGGATCCCCACTTTGGTAAATTTCTTGGACCCAATTGAGAAGCAGTCTCCGAGTAGAGCCTGACATACGATTTCAGATTAACAAAGACTTTTAACTCCTAGTCAATGAATCTTTGACATCCTTCTATAAGCAGAATGCTGGGCTTGGTTCATTTTCTGTTATTGGTTGTCATTGTCAGCAAATAAGCTATGGAGCCCTTCTGTGAACAGCTTATAACCCTGTTTTGTGTATTTCAGACATTAAAAATCTGGCACTGCACTGGGCAAGCACAAGGTACATGTCTGGGGTGAGTTTCTCAATAGATGTTTTTGTTCAGTCCGTCTTCCTGAGGAGTCCTGTGTAAGTCTGGAATCATACCCAGAGCATTGCCCCTGCCTCGAAACAGCAAGTTCCAACAACAGACCATGATAGAAACTTAAGTGGTTTCTGTTTACTGTTTAGGATACATACTGATTCATAAATATTTCAAAAGCAAGCCTTGGACTTACTCTTAGGCTGTTGGGATTTGTGGAGCACTAAGAAAGCAGATACAGAAACATTTAGCAATATCGTTCTCTCCTTTGGGGTGCGGGGTGAAGTATGAAAGAGCTGTATTTTATTTGCCCAGAAAAAAGAGTTCTCAAATACAGCTAGTCCTGCTGGATCATCATCTTCCGAGAAGATCTCAGGAAAGGTGAGCCTCCCGCTGCCATCCACGTTCACCGTCTCTATAGACTGAAGGGTTGGAGAGTCTCATGAGAGCAGGGAAGCACTAGCAACAAGTGTTGACAATGTTAGTGCACCTCAGTTTCTTGGACACTAATTAAATCTCATGTTGAATATCACGTGATATTCAACATGATAGGGATGGACTCATCTGGGGGATTCATGAAGGCAAATGCCAAAGCCAGTGTATGGAACTGCTTCTTGTACAAATGTACATTGTAGGAGAAGCTACTATAACTTATTGTCTGCATCCAGACATTGTACCACATCCTTTCCTGCTAGTCTCCAACTGCCCTCTGAGGTGGGGGTCCTCTCTCTATTCAGGGAGGGTAATGAAGCACCATAAGTAGGCAAAATCACAGCCAGCGGTAATAGGCTTAAAAACATGACTCCCAAGCCCATGCTTTAGCCACCATGTCCTTTAGTGGGATGCTTCCAAAAATGAAATAACACGAACTGTGATATTTAGAATTAGAAATATGAGTACGAGGCCTGAAGTACCTGAGTAACTGCATGCTTTCAAGAAGGGGTCTGCCATCTTAAGAGGTTTGGTATTCTGGGTAAAATGCAGAACCTGACCTATACCAGCAGGAAACTTCAGTGCTAGGTTTGACTGTAGGGTGTTTAAGACAGCCACACTATGACTCCCAACCTACATTGATCTAGTCTAGATCTGCACAAAAATACTGGTCAATTATAACTTGCTCTTCTCAGTTTTCATGGCCACAAGATGCTTCACAGAGGTGACACAAGACTTAAGAGAATTTTGTACTTACCCATAGTCATTCCAAGCCCCAGCTAAAAGGGTTTACCTTTGCCTCCAGACCTCTCTATAGTACCTCTTTATATTTACTGATCCAGTACAGCCTGCCAGTCACATGGTCAAGTGTCAGGCCTGCAGGCTCCTCCATGTTCACAACCACAAGCACCTTCCTATCAGAGCCATCCATCCCTGCAGTTTCAATGGTCCTCATGCCTCTCTGACCTCGATTTACCCAATACAAGTACCTGAGAAAAGCCAAAACACAAGGTGTGAGAGAACCCCCCAGGTGCGCATACACTGTTCTGAACAGCCAGGCCCCCTCAGCTGTCCCATGCAGGCCCCCTGTCATTGCCCTGCTAGGAATGCTGGAGATTTCCGCTCTTGGACTTTGAAAAGTTTGGCCCCATATGTTCAATTTAGACTTCAAAATTGAGAAATTTTTTTAGAGCAAATGAGACCTAAATTGAAAAGGTTGAAGCATTCTCTTATCAACTTAAATATCTAAGGTAAGCAATGATTTTGGATATATTCCAAAAGAAACACTACTTACTTCTTTGCAGGAAACACGATTAGCTGCTCTGGCACGAGATCCTTTTCCAAGATCCTGACGTAGCCTCTGCCATCACTTAAACCAGCACAGATGACCCTTGCAAAGCTGCTGGCCCAGTACAACTGTCCCGTGTGCCAGTCCAAAGAGACACTGTTCACTGTTTTAAGTTCTGGGGACACAGGAGACAGTATTACGTTCCTGCACGCTTCCACACCCGTCTGAGCTAGAAAAATGAGACTCGGACAGGACTTTTCTACAGCTTCTGATTTCAAGCTATTCAATGAGTTACAGAGGACACACAGGGAGTGACTGCAGGTTCTTCCACTGCACACTGGGCAGTAGGGAAAGAGAAAGACCTCAGCAGAAGCATAACCAAGGAACCCAAGAGAATGCGACTTCAGGTTGGGGCGATATTTATTGCGGAAGTCTCAGGTGACTTGTCACAAACTCTACGTCTTTGCTGCTGTCACAGAACTTCCACATGTCCAGGACTATGCTAAACACTTCTTCACACGCACTGTCTAGTTTAACCCCCACACTTCCACAGTGAGGCAAGTGCTATTGGCCTCATCTTATGAGGGTGGCTCAAAGCGGCTAACAACTTACTCAAGGTCATAGACCTAGTGATGGGGCTGAGCCCAACCTTGGCCTGAGCCCATGTTCCAAAACTTCATTTAATTCTACAAAGCTCTTGTAGAGCATATGAACTACAAAGTCTTATCCTAAATTGGGATTTTAGGTACGGCCATGATTCATGATAAGTGAAACACAGAGGAAGATATCCAAATGTATGTTCTCTATCCTGAAACATGCATTTCTTACACTATGTTTAAGTAGCTTTAAGAAGTTAAGGCTCTTAACATCAAGAAATATACCTGGATAGAGAGGAACAAAGTTTGGTTTTCCAAGGACAAACACATTTAAGACTTCATCTACCCAAAAGTACATGCTTCGCTCAAGGTCATAGGCAACAGAAGTAGGCCTTGACTTTATAGGTATCAGAGTCTCATAGATGCCTGTTCTTCGATCCAGGACACCAAGCTCTCGATCTGCTGCTATCAGAATTCTAACAGCACCATCTGCAGTAGAAGCAGAAGAGAAAAGGACACATTATTTGACACTCTCTTTTGCATCATTCTCTCTAGCTAAAGATGCCCCATTTCTCAGGCCAACATCTATTTATCCCTGAGGTCTGGACTAAAGCATATCCAGAGGAAGTCTCGTTGACCACCGCAAGTCTCAGCCCCTCCTCTGAACTCCAGCACATTAAAACAAACCTTTGGAACTTTCTGCTTTATTTCATTTCAGATTCAGCCCTCCTCCTCACCTAGACAGAAGTCCGCTCTAAGCTTTATACATAGCAGCCAAAGTAATTAAGGGTCCCATCATTAAAGAAGCACAGGCCATAATAAGATTGCACTGACTGGGTTTCTGGAATGCCTGGGGGTGCAGCGGATAGAATAACTAAGTCATTTTAAAGACATTTAATAGCAACGGACACTCAGATTGGCCAAGGAATGTTATAATAGCAGCTTTTTTTATGGGAAGAATAAAGTCATCTCTATCACTAGAACTTGAAGTGAACCACCTGTATCACTTTTACCTATAATTACTGCTAAAAATGGCACAGGGGATGGGCTTTGCTTTGGGTAATGGAACTCACCTACAACTCGACAGTCGGTGCCATTGGAAAGCCGGTAACCTTGAATACACCCACAGGAGTAAGAGCCTGGCGTATTATGACACAGCTGGTCACAGGGACTGTACGCCATAGAGCACTCATCTACGTCTAGTGACAGAGAGCCAAAAGTTAGAGAAAGCCCCGAAACCCACTTGAGGATTTCTGTTCCTTTAGGCCACTTTTCAGAAGCTCACTGGATATTCATCATGTGGAAATCTCTGCCATGTGCTGGGATAGGCAGCCCCTGCCTCCACAGAATCCCCATGTACATGGATATAGTTCAGCAGAAATGCCAATATAGGGACCCTAGCACAGAATACTGATCTATGGTACCCTAGCAACATTCTTGGGGATGTGTCACTTGTCAGGCCAGCCAGGACCTAATTCAGAATGACAAGTATTAGGGCGAACCGCGCCATGGGACATCTCCTGCATGATGATGAAAAAGGCTTATGCCTCACAGGTATAAATGGCAGAATTTAAATGAGGTGCTGCTACTTCCTCAAAGCCAGATGGCAGGAAACCTTAGCGTATGAGTCATGGGACTAGAAGAGCTTTCTTTTTTTTTTTTTTTTTTTTTTTAAGCAGGAAGGAATATGGTTCCTTGAAGGCATTGCCAGGAAAATGTTGTTCCTCCAAAACCACAGCATCCTAAAGTAGAAGCATGCCATTCCTAGCCCAGAAGGAGAATAATCCAAATATGACTGCAAGTCAGGCTCAGTGGCTAACCAATCACTCCAACAAGCTGTAACTCAAGAAGGATGCTGCAGGAGCCTGGGTGTGTATGAAAAACCCAGACCCCCAAGGTCATGACAAGATAACTGACTTCATACTTCTAACGAAGAGTTAATAATTAAGTTATGTTATCTAAATAGGTTCATTGCAATTCCTGATGAATTCTTAATGTAAAAGTAATTGTTTAATGACTCTAGCTAATGAACCTGGGCCTCTCCTCTTACATCATTTCTACCTAAGCAGCTAGGATTGCAGGTGGAACCCATGAGAGAGGGAGCTATCGAACAGGGGTCAGAGTGATGGGATTTAAAAAGGAAAGGAATTTAACAAAGGAAAATCCTACTCTTTAGGACAAAGCATCAAGACGATTAATGTCTACCCTCCTAATCACATTTTAGCCTAAAATACTATCCTATATTTTTAGGGACAAGGGCTACGAAGTAACCACCATAACCTTTTCAGATTATCACTGAGTTGTGAAGATGAAGTGATGTTTTTTTTTTACTCACTCTGGCATCATAATCCCATTCACAAAGGGCAAAAATGACTCAAGAAGGACTGAGTAACTTAGATCAGCTGGAAGGAACAAGAAAGGATAAACACGAAATGGCTCTCACTTAGGAATCAGTCCTGCCACACCATGGAACCCAGGCGTGGCTGCGAACTGATAAGTCTATTTACTCCATGGCAGAAACCCTTCAGTCCCATAAAAGGAATGTGCTAAATTTAATGGTTTCTCATTAGTCAACTCCTGTAATTTCCCCCAAAAAGAAGATGATAACAAGCATCAGCAAGGAGAAAAAAATCGAGACCCTTGTGCATCTCTGGGAGAAATGTCACACAGTACAGTCACCATGGGAAACAGCATGGTGGTCCCTCAGAAAGTTCCACTGAACACAGAATTTACCATATAACCCAGCAGTTCCTTTTCTGGTATACTCCCAAGAGATGCAAACAGATACTTGTACACCAGGGTTCGAAGCAGCATTATCCACAACAGCCCAAAGGTGAAAACAGCCCACAAGCCCATGAAAATGAATGGGTAAACGAAACGTGATGTAGTCAAACAATGGGATATTATCTGGCCTTAAAAAGAAAGGAAGTTTGGTACATGTTACAACATGGGTGAATTTAAAGACATGCTAAGTGAAATAAGCAAGACACAATAGGACTAATATCGATTCTGCTTATACATGGTCCTAGAATATTAGCGAATTCATAGAGGCAGAAAGTCGTCCATTGAGGTAATCAGGGGATGGAGAAGGAGAGCCTGAGGAGTTGTTGGTTAGTGAGTACAGAGTTTCTCTTGGGGATGATGAAAAAACTCTGAAAATGGATATTGGAGATGGCCGCACAACATTGTGAATGTACAAGATGGCACAGAATTGTACACTTAAAAATGATTAAAATGGTGAATCTCATGTTACGTGTATTTTATGCAATACAGACTTTATTAAACTAGATGAGCCCACAAAATCGGACCTCCACAGCTCTGACCGTCGGGCTGTAGCTGCCACCCAGCTGCGCAGGAACACCGGACCCCCCAGCGGGTGTCACTGCATGGCCCCTCACAGCCCCCGTTGGCCAGAGAGCAGTGTTTACCTGGTAGAGAGAGGACAGCGATCAGTACAGGTGAACACGGTGAGGATCAAATGTTTTATAAACCATATCGTGCCATAACCCTCTATACTTATATGAGGGACAGAGACTAAGAATAACTTCTGACCTTGACCTCTTAGCCAGGATTGCAGAGGCGCTGGGGGAAGACTATAAGAAAGGGAACATTAGGGATCATGAAGCAGAAGCAAGGACTTTCTTTCTAGGCCAACAGTCTGGACAATGTCCAGTGTTGGTATATTGTCCACCCATGGAGGGGCCAGCGACCTCTTCTCTATTTTCTCTAGAGTTTATGGGTGACTGGAACCCCTTACCTTGGGAAGGGTTATGGTCATTTACTAAGACCAATGAACTGTCTATGCAGGACCAGAAACCTGAACTTTGTTTCATTGCATATGTTCCTAGTACGTCTTTGTTCCTTTAGTAAAAAGCTTCCTTTGCAGCCTTTAACAGCACTAACGGGGCTTCATCATCCATGTCTAAGACAAAATTTCGGGGGACTGAGGGATATATGAGAAAAATGACAAAATGGCAGAGGGACAAATACCCATTATCCCTCTGCCCCAACTCGAAGCAGTGGTGATTTTTACAGTGAGAACCAGGTATTTAAAAGCCAGAGCCACTTGCTCAGTAGCCTCCTGACTTGGAAATGGTCTCCCTCAGTCTTTCCTTTGTTAAGTCCTTAGAGAATCTGCCATTTTGTCTTGAAAAAATAATTTGCTTCTCAGTGGCTAAGTTTTTGTTCTTTATTCCCAAATTTTAGAAGCAACATAATTTGAGGTGTTTAGCTAGTCTGTTTCCCTAAAGCTACACCATGAGAATAACTCTCAAAGTTACAGCGCAGGTGCCATTTGGTCACATGCAGGAGATCGAAGCCAACGGGGGAGCTTGCAAAATGTCAGGGACCCGTCACTGAAGGATAATTGCTTGTGCAGGAGTCCCAGCGTTCTCTCACAGAGTGGACCCTGGATAACTAAGGCCCCAAGTCATTTAACCTCATTCTCCCTTCTCCCTCATAAAGCCAAGCTATTGGCTTCTTACCACAGGTACTGGGCTCATCAGTTCCATCTGCACAGTCCGCTTCCCCATCACACATCAGGGATTCCTGGATGCACTTTCCTTTGTCACATCTAACCATGCCTTCTGGACAGGAAGCTGTGCAGGAAGGAAGCATTCATGTTCATTCTTGTTTAATTATGGGGGGAGTAGAAACAGAGAACCCTTACAATGGGTGAGGTGGCTACTTCTGCAACCCAAAGCAGGTCTAGGTAGGAAAGAAAAAAAAATTTTTTTTAAGAAAAGTTTCCGGGGAATTGGGACTTAAGGCTTAATAACAAAGATGTTAAGATCTCTAGGCACCGGATTGAAATGGTATTAAAACTGATTGAACTAGTATTAAATAGATCTAATTAAAACAGAATTAAAATCAATCAACACTGGCCCTAAGACATATACGTGTTCTCTTAAGAAGCCCAGTTTATACTTTATTATAGAAATGTTGGAATCCAAACATAGCTGATATTGCAGAATTAACTCTAGAAAGGAAAGACTGGATGGGAGTGAGTTTCACCAAGAAGTTGGAGATTCCTCCATATTATGGATGCAGGCGATGGGAGGAAATACGGCACTTGCCAAGTTCTTCAGGGGCTTTTGCCTTTCCCTAATTTACTACACAGGATGGGAGGCATCCATTAGGAGGCTCTGGGCACTGGCCGTGACTGAGCCGTGGAACATCGCAGGCACTGCTCCGAGTGGCCACTGCAGTTACTCTCCAAACACTGCTTTATGTTTCCACGGGTAACTCACTCTCGGCAATTGCTAGGAAACGCCCTGTTTTTAGACATAGGATGTTAGTCTCAGGCACAGGAATTAAATAGCAACTTGCAGAAAGCAACTCCCGTGGAACAACCTTCCCTTTTTTTTTTCTTTTTTTTCTTGTTGTTCTATTACAGTTGCCTTAATTCCCCCCCTCCCCACCATTTCTCTCCTCTGCTCCATCCGCACCCCTGCTCCCACAGTCAATCCCCACCCTGGTGTCCATGTCCATGGGTCATTTATACCTGTTTCTTGATTACACCCTTCCCCTTCTTTCCACCTTTATCTCCCTCCTCCCTCCCCTCTGGTCACCATCAGTCTGTTCCTTGTTTCCATGCCTCTAGTTCTATTTTTGCTCATTTCTTTTTTTTGTTTTGTTTTGTTTTCATTAGGTCCTCTTATAGGTGAGATCGTATGGTATGTGTCTTTCACTGCCTGGCAACCTTCCCTTTAAGTGAACGGGGGAGGGCAAGACTCACCGCAGAGGTCCTCGTCTGAGGAGTCACCACAGTCGTTGATGCCATTGCACTTGGAGCTCTCCATGACACACACCTTGTTCTTGCACTGCCACTGCCCGGCCAGGCAATGGTCCTGGGGGCAGTGTGCCTTGTCCAGCCCATCCTCACAGTCCCCGCAGCCATCACAGAGTTCCCAAGCATTGCAGCACTCAGAACTTCCTGGACACCGGACCTTTTGGTCTGGACATGTCGTCACTATCTCTAAGAGACAGGGGTTGGCTCAGTGAGACAGGAATGACATACTACGGCCTTGTTCACTTGGGGATTTATGGTTTGCTCAAGGACTTTGTCTACAGGAAGTCAAGAATTGGAGTCAATGGTAGTCATTGGAGATACAGACCCAACTTTGTATACTGAAGTTCCACCCCAAAGAAGTTAGGGAAAAAAGTCAATCAAACTAATAATCTTTTTTTATTTTGGGTAATTTTGAAAAAGTGGAGAAGTAGGCAAAAAAGTCACCTGTAACACCAGAGACAGTCGAACATCTGGGTTTCACACATATGACGTAAGGCTATTGAGTGACTTGCTTGTTTCACCTAATGCTGTGGGTACTAATCCGTGCTCATAAAAAAACAGAGCCTGTGATTAAAGATAAGCATTGTACATACCACAGTCAACCTCATCGGAGCCATCTAAGCAGTCGCCGACACCGTCACAGAGCCAGCTAAGAGAAATACATTTCCCGTCATCGCACTGCCAGGCTTGTGGATGTCCATGACACGGCTCCTCTGTTTGAGGAGAGGCAGAAAGAAAGAGGTGCTTGTCAGGACACCCGCAGCTTTTCAATTTGGGCTTCATCTTAGCTACTTTCACTAGCTATGGAGTAATTCATTCCCAACTTGCCATGGGAGTTGACCCCAAACTGGCCTCTCCTTTTCGTGTTACCCCTGGTGATATCACAGCATCCTTCCCGTACCAGGGGACTACCACCTAGCAGGTCAGCAAAGCCTCCTCCCCCTCATTCTCCTAGACACTGTTGTCCAGCAAAACCTTCGGTGATCATGGAAGCATTTTATATCTGTGCCATCCAAAGTGGTGGCCACTAGTCACACTGGGCTACAAGCACTTGGAATGTGGCTCAGATGACAAAAGAACTGAATTTATATGATTTTATTTAGTTACATAAATTTAAATCATCACGTGCAGCTAGGGGCCACCTTTTATAGGTTGACTTCTTTGACCCATTTGATGTTTGGGATTATATTAAAATCTAAGACAACTTGGGAACTGTCAGTTTTTGGTTTAATTTAGACCCTCAAATATTTCCACCGAAGTATGCCTACTGGCAAAAGCTGGGATATAAATATAAATAAATAACATAAATATAAATTTGGGGAACTGGGGTAAGGTGTGTGGGGCAGCACAGTACAAGGCATTTCTGCAAGTATGAACTTTTATTCTAACCTGAACTATTACTCATTTCAATATCAAAGGTTTCATGTTAAACTAGTTACAGTAAGTGACCACCAGGGACACGTACATGGGGCATAGCAAAGGAATGTAACCCTCACCAAGCATTTTGGGGGTGTCCTCCTTTAATGAGGGGTTTTCTCCCTGCATGTTCATGGCATTGAAGGCTATGAGGCACCCGGTAGGAGGCTGCCCTTGCACGCCGGTGCGCACGTGTCTCTCCTGGGGCTCTGAGAGCTTTCGGCACAGAAGTACTTGAGCCTTATTTCCCAAAGACATTTACCAAGTCTCCCATGATGCTGTAGTTTTCTTTGTAGTCATTTTGCAAAGTTGTTTGTTAGTGGTATAAAATGTCTAAGCATATGAAAGTTGACCTAGTTCATCGTACATGACAGCAATTGTGTGCACTGGGACGGGCAAGGGTTTCCTATAAAGGAATGTCTGTGATATCCCAGTGTGAGGAGCTGCCACAGACGTGTGAGCCTGAATTTAAGGTAAGGAGGCAGATTTTGGCTGGATTTTCCATCCCGACTAGCCTTCTAACTCTTTCTTTAACAGTGGTACCAACACTTAAAGAGACATTCCTGGCCTCACCCACTGAATGCCTGCAACAACCCAAAACACCCACTATTTCTGGATTCCTTTAAGAGGCTAAAACCCCAAGAACTGACAGTGTCCCTGTCGGCCAAGTGCGTGGCAGCCGGGGCCAGACATGAACAAGTCCCTGATGTGGTAGAGGAAGTGCTCACCACACTGCTCGTCTGTCCCGTCCGAGCACTCTCGCTCTCCGTTGCAGAGCCAGGCCACAGGGATGCATCTGTCACCGCACACGGCTTGCCTTGTCCCGTTGCACCGCGCTTTGTCTGCAGGGGGCAACCAAGAGCAGAGCAGTGAGAGCTCCTGGCTTGCTTGGGTACAGGAAAGCACCTGTTTGTGATGCTCTGTAGTCGAAGGTTGTTTTGGAGGACTTTCCTTCAGTTAATACCCAGGAGAACAATAAGAGGGCTCAGTATCCTAAAACCCACTTGAGCTGGACAATGTGGATCCTTGGGAGCCATGCTTTCTGGTGCTTTGCTGTTGTCGCTGAGAACTGCCATTTGCCTCCATGTTCCTATTAGAACGGGCGGACTTACACTTGTGTTTAAAGAGACATACTTCTTCCAGCTCTCATTCAGTCTTAAAGACTCCAAGTATGAATAGTTGCAAGTTTAGAGGCCTAAGTTCAAAGTACTTGACTCTAGCTTACTTTTAGACATGCGAAGATGCATCTTAAAATGAGATGAGAGTTTTGGGTCCTACATACCATCTTTATAAGAATGCTTCTAATAGCCTGGTTACAGTATTTGTAAGTTTTCAGGTATTTGCATGGGACTGATTTACACTATCAGTTTTATTCAGGTTGTGAACTTATGTTTATCAACCTTGAATGATTAATGGTCAAAAATAGGCCTGTTATGGAATATGACCCTCTAAGGGAAGTCCCAGGAAAGCCTGACTATACATAATTTACTACACTGTCCTTACTTGCAATGAGAAAAAACAATCCATGGTTACTAGAAAACATAGGCCAGAGGCCCACACTAGTAGACGTCTCTTCAAGGTGCAGTGAAGATCCAACAGTCCTACTCCCAGGGATAATTTGTGCGTATGGAATGGAAAGTCATATGCAAAGGTGTGTAATGGAAATTGACAATGGGAGTTTATTGTGTAGATATATTCTCTTGGGTAACAAACCATGTCTTAGTCTTCCCTGTATCCCTGTAAGATAGTGCTTTAAGCACAATTACTCCATGTTTAACTTTTTAAGAAACATTTTATTTATTCAATTCTAGAGAGAGGGGAAGGGAGGGAGAAAGAGAGGAAGAGAAAACATGGATGTGTGAGGGGCCTCTTGTATGTGCCCCTTCTGGGGACCTGGCCAGCAACCCAGGCATGTGCCCTGACTGGGAATCAAACCAGAGACCTTTTGTTTCACAGGCAGGCACCAGCCAGGGCTCAATGTTTAACTTTTTTAAGGCTTATAAAAACATTTTAAATAAAATATTCAGGATGTATTGGTTATTCATGGATAGCTAATAACTTTGCCATCTGCTCACATACCATCCAGCCAATCTCACTTAACGTGACCAAAACCATTAAACTGAGAGTTGATGATGTTACCACCACTAACATGGGGGTGCTGGCCCAGTCGTCAGGCCCCCCAGGTTGGGGCTGTGCTCAGACCACTTACTAACATCATGGCCTCGGGTAAGTGCCTTCCTCTCTCTGGACTGCAGTTTTCTTGTCTATAAAATGAGGCTGGTAAATGAATAATCCTAAAAGGAAGGCTCAAGGGTTAAATGAGCAAAAGCCACCTGGCACAGTGTCCACCACATAAATGCTCATAAAGCATTAATTCTGTTGCTTCCTTTTCCAGAAGATCCTTCAAGAAGGATTGCAATCATCCCTCAAAAGACTCACTCTGCAAGGGAGCCACACCTTGAACAATATTTTGCCCTGGTGATTCTCAGTCCGGAGACCAAATGTGCATATATACATATACATATACATATTCTATGCATTATCTGCAGATGGATCTCAAATACTACATTCCAAATTTGTAGATGCTTGCTGTGAATAAGCAAGAGACTTAGTTATAAACATAGTTATTTATGTATTAAATTTGTGGTAGCTTTCTCATAGTCTGCCAAAGCATGGGCTGTTCCAAATTAGACAGTATAAAGATGTCTTCGTCCGAGAAGATGTTGGAATGCACCGCTTAGTAAAAAAAAAAATATATATATATATATATATATATATGTACTGACTTTAATCCGATTTCAGAAATGGTGCATACAGACCCCAGGAATCAAAGGACTCAGGTGCTAAGTGGCACTTCCTCCAAACTACTTCACAGCACCTTGACTAAGAAAGGGTCTGCATAAGCTATACTAAATCCAGCCTTCCAGCCATGGGGCCAACCAGGAGCACCCGCCAGGAGGACTGCACAAGGCAGCAGGTCAGACGGTCTGACCGGTGCTGGGCGCCTCCTACACTTGGCTAAGTCACCAGCCTTTGGGAACTGTGGGGGTCTCAGCCACCCTGTGACTCCGGTTCGGCTCTCCTCTGCTTTGGGTTCTGCCTAAACCTGGTAGGGATCAAGCGCCACAGGACGGGACTTCCTAACTGCACTTTTCCCCAGGGTCTTCCAGAGTGCCGCCCTGCTTCCCGAGGCCCCCGGCCTCCAAGGGGCTCAGTTTGCTGCCTGGGAAACCCCAAGCGGGGGGCCCATCAGAGACCAGGGATAGAAAGCGAATCCCACTTGGGGACAGGAAGAGCCTACCAGGGACGGTGCGCCCCCACTCAGGTGTGGCGTGAGCGCCCTTCCCACAGCTTGAGCACGGGAGGGGAAAGAGAGAATTCCTGCGCTGAGCACCCCAGCCTCCCGTCCGCAGGGCAGGCCTGCGAAGGAATCAAGAGCTTAGAGACCGGGCACGAGTCTCACCTGGCCACCCCTCCGAAGGCCAGCCTCGCGCTCCTAAATAAAAGGTCACAGCGGATAGGGGCGGGGGCACACACACAGCGAGGGTCCCCCAAGCTCTCCTCTGCCCCCACCCCTGCAGCGCCCCGCAACCCGCACCCCCTGCACCCTGCAGACAGGGGTGCGGTGCCTCCCCAGGGCGCCCCGGCGCGCGAGGTCCCCGCTTACCTGCCCCGAAGCCCTCGAGGCCGCCCAGCGCGACCAGCACGGGCGGCAGGAACAGAAGGAGCGACCGGCGACCCATGACCGGGGAGAGGACAGGACGCGGGCACCCCGCGCTGGGTGCCGGTGCCTCCGGGCAGGAGTCGAGCTCTCTGGAGGAAATCCCAGCCGGGAGGAGCCCGTGCGCGCCCAAGGCGGGCTTTATTACGGCTCCCTCGGCTCATTGGGGACCGCTGGGTGGGGGTGGGGGGCTGTCGGCGCCGCAGCTCCTGGGGGAGCGTCGCCGGAAGGAGCGGGGGCTGCAAGGACAGCGCTGTGTCCCCCGTCAATCTCTCCCAGACTCTCGAGGACAAGGAGGGGGGCAGGGACGCCGGACCCCTCCTGCAATGGCACAGCAGACTGTCAGGTAATTCAGGGGCTGGCCGTTGCCACGCTTAGGGGCAAGGTAGGAGTGGTCAGCGACACTTACCTAAAGGCTTCTCAAACTTGTATATGCCCCAATCACCTAGAAACCTTAACGCGCAGGCTGCACTCATGCAGGTCTGGGGCGGGGTCTGAGCGCCTAACAACTTCACACGTGATGCCTTGGGTGCTGGTCCTCAGGCCTCACTGTGAAAAGCAAGGGCTCAGTTGCTCCCCAGCCCAGGGCATCAGTGTGGGTGCCTGCAAGGTTGCTGGGACCTCTGCCTCCTGCCCTCCCAGAAACCTAGGCAGAATTGGGCCTCCTGATCCTGGGTCTGCAGTGATGGCTCCAGGACATCAGTCCGCTTTTCTTGGTGATCAGCAAACTGTAACCACAATGGATAACGTGGGTCGCCAAAGCCCTGAAAACACCTCCCCCCTTTCAGCCGGAATCACCACCAGGCCTGGGCTGCTTTAATGAACAAATGGACTTGGACATGGATGGAATCTGACCGGCCCAAACCGGAGTCAAACATAACCCCTGCAGGGCTGTGGACTGATGGGATCAAAAGAATGTGGAGGTCATGCTATCCAAATGCTGCCGTTTAGGGATAAGATGATGGACGAAAAACGAGCCTGGGACACATTTGCACAGGTGCAGGCCACCCTCCCACGCCCTCGCTTAGCTGAGCTGTGACATGCCTTCTGTCCCATATACCAGGAGAAGGAAGTGTCAGATTCTTGGAGAGAACATGATGGAGTTAGAATTTAGAATGTAAATCTGGCAAGGAACATTTATAGTGTTTGGGAGTGAAAGGCAGCAATAGAACACCAGGGGGAAATAGAAACAGAGACATGGATTGCGAAGTGCCTTCTGAGACTTTATTTGCAACACAAGACTCCAACAGCTTCCTTTGAAACGTGCCTCCTCCCTGTGTTCACCGCTGGCCCCGTCTCACCACCCTGTGAAGGCAGCAGAAGGCCATATGCTCCAAAGCTGTCTTCAAATCCCTGTCTGCTCTGTGCGAGCCAGAGAAGCCCTTCTGCTTTGAACAACAGTCTCCTGAGAGAGCATATTGATTTTTGCTGAAATGATGTTGCTTTGGAACCATAATATTTCAGCTCTTCAATGGTGTTCAGTGACACAAATCGAGCAATTGGGTGTTATAAGAACCTAGACTAGTTTTCCTCAGAGGGAGGCACTGAAGCTAGCGGTACATACCTGGGTCTGGGCTACGAAAGACCTGGGTTCAAATCTCAGCAAAGTGAGATTTTGTATGGACATACAGGTGGCAGCTTTATGCTGTCATACACAGTCAACACCACTATGTGTGTGTCCGATGGGACTTGTCACTTCATATGTTGTATGTCTAACCACAGTGTTGCGCTCCTGAAACTAATATAATATTGTATGTTGACTGCAATTGAAAACAAATTTTTTGAAACTATCAACATCAGTTCTTAATGACTCATACCACCTGATGAATCTACAGACATGAGTTATATAAATGATAACTAATTCAAATAATGTTCGACCTTATTCTTTCTTAGTGATATATGCTGTCTGTCCCTCCCCGCATTTGACATTTCATCTTTTAAACCGACTTTGTCAGCCTGTCAATAAGCAGAGAAATGCCACTCCCACCGAGGGTTCACATTCTAATTCCCAGAACCTATGCCGTGTTGTGACCTTCCAGGGCAAAAGGCACTTCGTGGGCAGGATTAAATTCAGAATCTTAACCCAGGGAGAGTCTGCCGGGTTGTTTAAGGGGACTGAATGCGACCACAAGTATCCTTATGAAGGAAAGTGGGAGGCAAGAGTCGGTGAAGAAACTGTCGTGATGGAAGCAGAGGTCAGAGTGATGCAGTCACTGGCTGGAGGTCAGGAGCTGAAGACTGTGGGAAGCTTCTAGAAGGTGGAAGGAGCAGAGAAACAAATTCTCCCCTGCAGCCAGCCCCCAGAAGGAACAGAGGCTCCCAAACACCTGGATTTTGCCCTGTTCTGCCTCTTTCAGATGTCTGATCTCCAGGACTGTAAGGTGATAAATCTATTGTTTAAGCCACTGACTTGGTCACTGTTCCAGCAGCAACAGGACACTACACAGACCCCTGTGACCTTACTCCTGTCCTTCTCCAAGCTTACTGTGCCTTCCTCTGTTCATTACGCTTGTCAGCAGTGGAAGGATCATGGAAATGTATGTGTTTAGGGGATCATCAAGAGGAAAAAAGAAAAAACCTGTTCAGAGTGCTTGCCCGGGTCCCCCTAACAAGGCCTCATCGTCCTTCCAAGACCTGGCCTATCTTACCTGCTCCCTGGAGCCTCCTCCACAGGCTTTACCTGCGCTCCACATCCCAGCACCGAGACTTGGCCTTGGAATCTGGGTGTAACAGAAATGGGTCTGTTAATTTCTTACCTGAGATTCTGTGAATGTGGCAAGTATCATATACCTCCTATACCTCCTGTGTATTTCCAACATTCTCTTAGTCAAATGTCATCATACAGGTCCTTTAATGACAAGCATAAAAATTCACTTCCTTTAATTCATTCAACAAGTTATTGAACACGGGCTATGTTCTAAGCACTGTTCTAGGTGCTGAGGAAACATCAGAAAACGAGACAGTCAAAACTATGTACCTTCAGAGGGCTTACTTTCTAGTCACGGTAGTTGGGGACTATGTAGGGGAAGACAGATGCTCAACAAAATAAGCTAGTACATCTCATAGTTTGTAATAAAGTGGTAACTAACTCTCATGGATCACTGGCTTACACGGAGGAAAATAAGACAAAAGAGAAACACGGAGTGCTGGTGAGGGCAGGGGAAGAGTCACAACTTTAGAGCACAGTCATGAGCATTCTAAAGGTTTAAAGCAGAGAAGAGAAAACCTTTGACTCTGACCATAAGGGAATAAAGGGCTTTGGGAATACCCACCCACCATAAACTGCTGGAAAGTTGCATGAAATGTGAGAAAGAATTATTGGAGATACTAAACAACGGTCAAATTCACAGGGAGAAGGGAACCAATGAGATCAGCCCTACGACTGGCCAGACTTTGGGCCTGAAGGCAGCTTCCAGAGTGGGGCCCACATAAGGGAGTGGGGGGCAGGGGGAGAGAGAAGAGGGAGAGAGGAAGCGAGAACAAAATTCAGCTCCTATTGGAGTCATGAATGGGGTTCCTAGGGTTTCATAGGTTCAGCCGTTCTCAGTGAATTGAAGAGGTGAGAGTGGGAATTAAAGTGTGGGAAGGGAAAAGCAGACAGCTGTGCAGCTCAGCCAGCACTTTCTAAAATGAGGACCTTCCTGGGTGGGGCAGCCTAGCCCTTTACCTAGCTGTGTAGCTGCCAATGTGTTGTGTTTTTTTTTTTTTCTAGATAAATGTCTTTGAAGTGGATACCTCAGCAACCAAAAGCTTCATGTCAGGCACTTACAATTTTTTAAAAAGTTAGTTGTGAGGGATTAACAGTACAACCAACCTTGCATTCCTGAGACAAATGCATCTCACTTGGTCATAAACATAAATTTGTGCTAAAGAAAGAGAGTGTGGCTAATGAAATGCGCAATCGACTCGTGAGAACATGAGAGTGTAGGCAGCACAGTACATGCATCAAACAGCATGAATTCTGCGGTCCCTGTGGATGCCGTGTGCAGACAGAGGTTCGAAACTGTGCAGTTCATGATGAATAAGCTCAGCGATGGGGTGAATTGCTATAAAGCTTTATGCCAATGACAGATACTAAAATTATTTTTGGTGTCATATGTATTTTATTTGCTAACTCTGTAAATCTGCTAATTTCTGTATGTTTAAGCATCGTGAGTCTCCATGAGTGAGCAGATTCACCAACACCTATTCTCTGTTGGGCGTGATAGCAGAGGACTGTGTGGGTGCCCGTGTGCATAGCTAAGAGCTGAAGGGAATCAATGCAGAATGGTGACATGCCAAGAGATAGTAGCTGGGAAAGATTTCACAGAAGAGGTAAAATTTCAGCAGCAATTGGAAAGAAAAATGCTTCAGAAAATCATTTGGGTAGCAAGTCAACTCTGCGTTCATTTTCCTCGCTGGTGCTCTGACCATGTGGCAACCTAATCCTTTGGAAGGACCCATCTGTGTGAGTGTGAATACCAGAGAGCCCCTCTCCCAGGCCTCCCTTGCTGGTGTCCATCTGGGCCACCTAACGCACAGATTGCTAATATCATCTGGTGTGACGGGAGACATTTTGAAAACTGCTGGGTGTGTCCTATCCTAAGCAACAACCCACTTTATCACCAATGACAGTAGCCATGCGTCTTGGGGAGTCTCCACTTTGTGGATTCATTTGTTTTTGCTTCTTGCTCAAATTTGCATCACTTATGATTTCAGTTTAAAATATTTCACTTTCTATTTCTCCAGAGCCATTAAAATGAGTCATCCTAACTCCTTTTGGTGTGTTTCTCCAAAGAGTGTGTCCCAGGACCGGATATGAGATTCGGAGTAAAAGATCTGGAAGTTATAGAGCAGAAAGAATAGTGAGAACCTTATTGGTGTTTCATGGTTAGTCTTTACTTTTAACAGAGGAGGGCAAAGGTCGGCATAAAATCATCACCAGCGGGGGCCACAAAAGGAACAGATCTAGAAAGACACAGCCCAATGTTTGGAGACAGTGTCTGTGTCCACGTGTTCTGTTTCTTACCGCTTGTTTAATCAGATGTTCACCTGTGATCCCACCTTCTGCATGCTTCCTCTCTCCCAGCACCTGCTCCCACTCTGCCCACTGCCCACCCCCCAGCGCAAGCCCTCTGGCCTCACACACCCGCCTCAGCAGTTGGAGCTCAGCACCGAAATGTGCCTGAGCCATTCATTTCTCTGCAGCTGCTCTCTGATATGGGTGCAAGCTTTCACTCCCTCATACTAATTAAGGATACCTCTTGGTTTACTCGGCAACACTCTCTCTCTGCTTCTTTTAACCAAATACTGCAAGATCGTGCATGAGAAAAAAATAGAACTGTTTGATTTTATTAGACTTTTGAAAGCATGCTGAATAACTTACATGCCAGATTTTTTTCTTCCTCCCTCCCCACCATCCTGCCCCCTTTCTTTTCTCCTTCTCTTTAATTTATTTCTTTTGTGGTGGTCACTTTTGTTGTCTTGATTTGGTTCTGGTTTAGGTTTGTTCTGGTAATATTTGTTTATAGAACAATAACAAAAATCACTGCCCGGTAAGACCTGAGCAGTGAAGGGGAGGAATAAAGCAGAGTCTAGAAATGAGGAGATCTGGATTATTTTTCTTGCCTCCCTACTTATTAGCTCTATGACATCTATTAAGCTTTTTAATATGCTTTTTTATTAAGCTCTCTGGACTTCACATATGAAATCAGAAGGTAGAAATGTGTCTTTTTCAGATCTTTTAGGGAGAGTTGAAAACAAATCCTGAACACTTTTTAGTGGTTTTGCTTATTTTAGCAGCAGCATAGACAGAGTAAATCTGAAATGATTTTACATATAGCAAAGCACTGAGCAAATAACTAAACGCACTGATATGTTCTCAGCCACGTTCTTGCTGTGGAAGAAGGGACATGCAAATATGACTTTCACTGTCAAGTCTGGGACAGTTTGAGTACCAACATCATTAACTAAATTACAGTGCAGTACATTGTACTGAAGTACAAACCATTGCAAACAGGGCTTAATGAGCCAACAGATTGATGATAGGTAGAGAGATAGATGATGGATAGATAGGTATGGGTGACAAAGGAGGGCTCTTGCTTACAATAAAATGCCAAGAGCCGACTGACAAATGTGCAGGGAGTCAAAGAGCTGGGAAACCTCTATTCTGTAAACATCATAAGTAAAGACTGGATCAGGGAAGACTCATCAATGGCTGATATTGTACATCTGGGGGGATGATAAGGAACAGGACAGTTGCTTGACAGGAAGGTGTGTCACTATGAATGCTTCTTGATTGCAAGGGAGGAGAACAAAACCATCATCACAGGTGGAGAACCCGACAGCAGCCTGTGCAGGGGATCAAAGTCAGCATCACCATCAGCTGCACATAGACATCACCTGAGGGCAGGGGAGGTCTCCGAGGGCAGCAGGTTCAGTGGACAGCAATGAGCTGAGAGTGCAAGAGCTAAATCTGACCACAGTGGACTCATCAGAAAACAGGAAATAAACGACATTCTATTTTTTAAATGTCAGGGGGACTCTACTGCTCAAAAAATGTTAATGTCATAAAATACCAAGAAAGGCTGTGAGCATTACAGACTAAAGCAGGCTAAAGAAATGCAACCGTAGGTGTTACCCACCCCTAGACCGCATCCTGCATGGGGGAGGGGTGGAGGATGCTGTAAAAGGCAGTTAGTTAACCACAAAAACAGGACAGTGGACTACCCATTAGCTTGAAACGTTATAACAATATCCACTTGTTAAACATAACTATGCTGTGGATACATAAGAGAATACCATTCTTCTTAGGAAACATACTCTAAAGTGTTTAGGGATCAGTAAATATAAGGGTATATATACAATTTATCTTCAATTACATCTGTGTGGGGGGGTATATATGCAGAGAGAGAAAGCAAACGATAGAAGGAATCGGGGTGAAATGTCAGCAATACTTAAATCTGAGTGAAGGGTGTTACAAATGTTCTGTATACTATTTTTATCTTTCTAATTGTCAAATTGTTTCCAAAGTTATTTTTAAAGTCATGACTACAAATACTAACTTTATGAAGAAAATATAGGTATTAGGAATGGAAAATGGGTCAGTAAGAAAGCAAACACATCGTTAAGTCTCAGGGTGGCAGGAGGGAAGGTCGATGAGGTTGAATGTTCAGGGAGTTAAGTGACTATACGATCTTTATTGACACAGAGTTCTAACTTTCAACACGAGTCAAAATATAAGAGCGATATAGTAAACTTGTATGGCTTGAGAGGAAGGAGGGCAGGGAGAAGAACTTTTAAATTAACACCCTGATTGATTGGAAGCAATTGGGAAAGGGAAAAGGCATGAACACCAATTGCTACGATAAATAGCAGGCAGAAAGTAAGAACGCGGGCGGGAAATCAGACCTATCAGGAGAAACGTGACCCAGCTGCTCTCTGCTTCACGTGGTGAGGACTCTCGGCTAGCGAGCTGCGTGCTCTCTACAAGACATCTATTTTTAAAAATTTAACGGCAAGTTAAAAAATGAAGGGATAGGTGAAATAAATCAGGCTTGTGCAAACCGAATAATATCCGAGGAAATGAAAGGCAAAGCAATGGTCTGGATGTCGTCTCTAGGAGAGCCATAGGGTTTACGGTGACGGGGAACCCTTCTACAGCTCGCGGCTTCTGTTGGTCTCTAGGAGGGTCTGCCCCGTTTCCTTGGCAACGCAGTCCAAAGAGGAGAATCTGTTCCAGAATAAATAACATTAATGATTGATGATGGCTACCACAGGCCATAATTTCAAAGCTCTCTCTCATTAAGTGTTGATTAATAATAACATTCCAATACTGAGAGAGACATTCTATTCTTTTTTCTTTTGCACGTAAAGAAACGTGACCACATGATTCTTTAGAGTTTGTACTCGTGATATCAGATATCTTCGTGCTTAAGAACAGACAGGATGGTTTCGAATGGTGTGCTGAATCCACTAACATTATGGCTGCTAATATCTTCCAGGTCTTTCTGCAAGTCGCTGAAATCAAGCAGAGGAGGCCCTAGCACACGGTTCCTCGGAAGGATTGGTGATTCTGCAGGATTTGTGGGCAGGCTTTTCCTTCATTCCTGAGCTTCTGCTGCCCCCTGCAGTCTTGGTCTGGGAACAGCACTCTTCCACAGCCCTATTCCCGCCCTTTCACGCAGGCCCGTTCCCGGAGCCACCTTCCCTCCGACAGCAGACTCAACACAGAGCAGAGGCTGCGCGGACACGGGCGCCCCGAGGCTAAGCGGGATGCGTCATAACCTAACACCGTTGGTCTGACGTCAGCTGCTGCTCCTCCTTCATCAGACGCCTCCTTCACCAAATCTGTCTGATGTCTCCCTCAAACTGCGAGGAACACATCAGTGATGATGCAGACCTTTCTTTTTATTGCTCTTTGTTTCAGTTAACGTTTCCTCAGACAAGGGTTTAATCTCCAAAATATATAAAGAACTTACACGACTCCACTCTAAGAAGACAAGCAACCCAATTAAAAAATGGGCAAAGGATTTGAACAGACACCTATCCAAGGAGGACATACAGAAGATCCAGAAACACATGAAAAGATGCTCCATATCGCTAGCTATCAGAGAGATGCAAATTAAAACCACA
>PVKU01010515.1:12195-51597 GCA_004027475.1 Anoura caudifer | reverse complement strand
AGGAGAGGCTTAGGAACCTCCAGGACATCTTTAAACATCCCAACATCCGAATTATAGGGGTACCAGAAGGGGAAGAAGAAGAGCAACAAGTGGAAAACTTATTTGAACAAATAATAAAGGAGAACTTCCCCAATCTGGCAAAGGAAATAGTCTTCCAGGAAGTCCAGGAAGCTCAGAGAGTCCCAAAGAAGTTGGACCCAAGGAGGAACACACCAAGGCACATTATAATTACATAACCCAAGATTAAAATGAAGGAGAGAATTCTAGAAACAGCAAGGGATAAGGGCATAGTCACCTACAAAGGAGTTCCAATCAGACTGTCAGTGGATTTCTCAAAAGAGAACTTACAGGCAAGAAGAGGCTGGAAAGAGGTATTCCAAGTCATGAAAATCAAAGACCTACATCCAAGATTGCTCGATCCAGCAAAGCTGTCATTTAGAATGGAAGGGAAGATAAAGTGCTTCTCAGATAAGGTCAAGTTAAAGGAGTTCATCATCACCAAGCCCTTATTATAGGAAATGTTAAAGGGACTTATCTAAGAAAAAAGAAGATAAAAAATATGAACAGTGAAGGGACAGCAAACTCACAGGTATTAACAACCAGACCTAAAATAAAAGCCAACTAAGCAAACCACTACAACAGGAGCAGAAACACAGAAATGGAGATCACATGGAGGGTTAGCAATGGGGGAGTGGGAAGAGGAGAGAGGGGCACAAGGTACATAGAACAAGTAGCATGGATGGTAGGTGGAAAATGGACAGGGGGAGGGCAAGAATAGTGTGGGAAATGTAGAAGCTAAAGAACTTATGACACATGGACATGATCTAAAGGGGGGAATGTGGGTGGGAGGGGGTATGCAGGGTGGAGGGTAATGAAGGGGGGAAGATGGGACAACTGTAATAGCATAATCAATAAAATATAATAAAAAAGAAAAAAAATAAAAACAATTCCATATGTATCTAGACAAAATCAGACAAAGTAAAATAACATAAATTAATCTAGTGTTATGTTTGCAACTTTTCATAACTGGAATATTGAAGAAAGTGAATAATTGTGATTTAACCTAAGTCTTTAATGTATTTTCTATTCATCACTGGGTACAGTAGAATCAGATTTGATCTTTGGTATTACAATTGATAGTCATATTTAAAAATATACATTTATGGTAACTGCAGAAAATAGTATCATCCAAGACTGATTCACTGTAACAATTCATGATTAGTATTTAAAAAAAAATCAAATGAGTTATACACTATTACAACCATAGTGAAATACAGTAATGCAAGAGAAAAAAATCAACATAATTTACACTTAACAAAGATTTATAAACCTACCACAGACAATAATCTTAACATTAATATAACTACAAAAGTCTAAAGTGATTCAGATGTTAAACTGTAGACTAAACAATCTCAAATAAAAAACAGAGCTGATAACTAGTTAAAGAAGTGAAAACAGATTTTATTCAGGACTGTTGTAATGGGGGATAAGATGCTCAGTATCAGACCAGGCTTGAATCTAAATACACCATGGGCAAGTGGGAATGTATAGCCAAGGAGCAGGGTGGGGGACAGTGAACAGAAAAATACTAAGAGGAAACATCAGGGTAAGTAGCATTCTAGCTAAAACTGACTTGACAGGGTTCTTTGCTGAAAGCAGGCCAAGATGATCAGGCATTCCCTGGGGAATGGTGGAAGATGAGGAACATAGCCAGGCATAGAGAGTGATCAGATATTACTGATGGAGAACTCCTGCTAAACTGATTTGACAGGATTTTTGCTAAAACTGGAATTTATAAGAAGTATACTGGTTAGCCCAGGGAAACAGCAGGATCCTAACTAAAGATTTGTCAAGCAAAGACTCTGTCACCAAAGCACAGGTGATTTTAGGATATATGCTGTAGTGCTTCCAACCATCACGTGATAATTTTCAAACTCAACATCTAGTTTCCAAAGTTCTAAGTGTGAACACACTCATCAGCTGGGTTTAACAGAAGAAACTATTTTTTTCCATGATTATGAGGCCATGGAAGATCATTTTAAACATGTTTCTAAAGTCTAAAATTATAAATAAAGAGGCTGACAGATTTGAAAATGTAAGAATTTCAGAAATTTGAATAATGTCATTATTGGTGTTTACAAAAGACACAGTGGTCTCTCAGCACAATTCCCTGAACCCAGTGAGCAAGCTTCCACCTTAGAATTCGTTGCATTTGCTGTCCACACTACTTAAAACTCTGTTCAGTCTCCACAGGTCCCGGTCTCTCTCTCTCTCTCTCTCTCTCTCCCCCAATTCCCTCAGGTATTACATGTCACCTGTCTCAATGGGGTCTTGCCTGACTACTTAACATAAAATAAATAACACAGTCCCTCAAAGAAAGAGATCTGTTTCTTCCTACTGGTTCTATTTTTACCTGGAGTATTAATCACCACCAGAATCAGACATACTTTGTATTCACTTGCTTGTTTATTTTCTGTCTCCATTCCCACTCCACATAAATGTATAATCTATCACAGTAAGAACTTCATTTTGTCACTGTCTTGTCCCCAGTAATTAGAATAATGCCTACTCCAAAGGATGTGCTTAGTCAATTTTCATTAAATGGATTAAGAAAAAAGGATTCTCAAAAATTTTCTAGAGGCTGCCTTCCCAGAATATTTTAGCTATTTTCACTTTTTTGGCAATATGTAAAAGTGATTGTCACTGCCTCCCCACACTTTCCCCAACACTAGACATTATCCATCTGTATATAGTTATTCACCTAGTTATTTACTGAGCCATTATCAAAAGAATAGGCATAGCTTTTACCAAGTGACTAGTCAAATTCTACTTTATAACCAAATATATAGATATAGATATATTTGTAACACACTATATAGAAACAATGCAGATAATGTTTCAGAGTTAATATTCTCAAGAGTTCATACTCATACTTTTTTAGCTCTAATAACTAAAATGTAAGTGAAAAGAAAAACATGTCAGAGGCAGTAATACCTTCCCTTTAAGAAAGCATCATTTAGTGAGCCTCATGCTTCTGTGAAAGAAGCAGTTTCCCCGGCAGTTCTGAAGGAAAGAGTGAAGAAAATGAGAGGATCACTCATTATAACTGCCCTCCTGGAGACCTTTCAAGAATATGCTTGCATGACAGATAAAGAGAACTCAGAGGCTAAGACGTATTCAGCTAAGATTTGCAGTCTTTGGCATGGATCCACACGAAGGATAAACACAAATGTGCAAGGGCAGGGTGGCTGGGACAGATGAACGCACCCTTCATGGGACACGGAAGACCCCAAGGAGCAGTGATTCTGCGAATGCAAACTCAGCCTGTTGAACAGTCCCTGAGAGTGACATTTTAAAAGCTCATCAAGTGTTTAGAAGACCCATGAAGAAACTGGCTTAGAATCCAAAATTAGACAGTCTCCACGCTAAAATATTATAAGGCGCAGATTACCTTTACAGTTTCTCAGTGTTCAAAGGTAATTGCCATTCCCAATGCAGAAATTACAAAGATAGGCCACACTTTGGATAGTTCTGAGATAATAAAAATCATAGCATAAGCCAAAATTGACACAACATTCTGACTTCTTTTTCTGTTTATTATTTTCTCTCATATTTAGTAGGATTTAAAAACACAAAATAGACAATTTCCTAAATTACAAACTATGAACATTCTATAAAACCCCAAAATATTCAGGTCTACTTCAGAAATTAACCAGATTTACTATTTTGGAGATAAAATTTAAGTTGGCAGTAACACCAGTACAAAGATGAAATACCGCCAGGGTTACAGAAGGCTTGGATCATTCGAATGATGTCGCCAACAGATGGAAAATGCAGAGCCATGGAAGATAATGCCAAAATAATTACTTCTTAAGCCAGGAGCCAAGCCAGAGGTGTGTTCTCTGAGAAATAACCATTCTGCTCACTGCACAGAAAAGACAGGTATACACACAAATACTAGCAGGAAAATAATCAGATCTATAGAAATAAAGAAAGAGCATGCCAGTTAGAAAATATTCTGGTGGAGGGAAAGAAATATTTCAATATGGAAAGCAAGAATAAAATTCTATTAAAGCAGGGTTGTCAAACTCATTTTCACCGGGGGCCACATCAGCCTCGAGGTTGCCTTCAAAGGGCCGAATGTAATTTTAGGATTGTATAAATGTAACTACTCCTTAACTAGGGGCAAGGAGCTTGGCAATGCTGCCGGGTAGAAACAAGGTGCCGGGCTGGATAAAACAAGGTGGAGGACCGGATTCGGCCCATGGGCCTTGTGTTTGCCACCTGTGTATTAAAAGTAATTCAATAGCAACAGTGCCCACCTTTTAAAAGCAGCATGTGCCGGGCCTTACGCCATGTTCTCTTACAAGCATCTTCTCATTCAACCCATAGCAATGCAATGAGCTTGATTTTATTATTGCCCACATTTCACAGAAGAGGAAACTGAGGGAATAAAGAAGTTACATAAACTTCCCCAAGTCACACAACTTGTAAGTGATAGTGCCAAGGTTCATCGTGAGGCATTCTGATTCTACAGACCCTACTCTTGGAAATTACACTATGTAGCAGGCCAAATGCTACATTTAAGCACCACAAATCCACCTTAACTTTCTGTTAAAGGCAACCCAACTGGGTTGATTATACTATAATAAAGCAATATAATACTGGCATAAAAATAGACACATAGACCAATGAACAGAAGTGAGAGCCCAGAAACAAACCCCTACAAATATGGTCAACTAATATTTGGCTAAGGAGCCAAGAATTCTCAATGGGGAAGGTTAGTCTCTTCAATAAATGAGACTAGGAAGACTGGATCATCACATACAGGACAGTGAATTGGGACCCTTATCTTAACAGCACTCACCAAAATAAAATGTATTAAAGGTTTAAATGTAAGGCCTGAATCCATAAAACTCCAGAAACAAATATAGAAGAAAAAGCTCCTTGACATTGGTCTTGGGAATTTTTTTAGATATGACACCTAAAGCAAAGCAACAAAAGCAAAAATCAACAAGTGGGGCTACATCAAATTAAAAGGCTTCTGCACAGCAAAAGAAACAAATTAATATAATAAAAAGATAATCTGTGGAAGAATGTATTTGCAAATCATATATTTGAAAATGGGTTAATATCCAAAATACATGAGAATTCATATAACTTACAGGCAGAGGACTTGAAGAGACTTTTTTTTCCCAAAGAAGATATACAAATAGCCAATAGTGCAAGAGAGGTGCTCAGCATCACTAATCAACAGGGAAGTGCAAATCAAAACCACAATGAGGTATCACCTCACACCTGTTAGAATGGCTATCATCAAAAATAAGTAAATAAATAACAAATGCTGGGGAGGATGTGCAGAAAAGGGAACCTTTGTGCACATTTGGTGGGAATGTAAACTGTTGCAGCCACTATGGAAAACAATATGAAGGTTCTTTAAAAAAGTAAAAATAGAATGACCACATGATCCAGCAATCCCACTTCTGGGTACATAGCTGAAGACAATGAAATCATTCTCTCAAAAAGAAATCTGCGTTCCTATGTTCACTGCAGCATTATTACCAGTAGCGAAGGCATGGAGTCAGTGTGTCTATCAACAAATGAATGAATAAAGAAAACATGGTATGTGGATTTTCCAGCTAAGGAGAATCAAGGCCCAAAAGACTCAGAAAGAGTTGTTTATCTTCCTCTCAACTATCTTAAAGAATTTAGATAAAGTTCCTGTACCAAAAGAGAATACCAAAGCTAACTGTTTGCCCAAAAGATATATCTGCATGGCAAGGCAAACATTTGTTTACCAAACATTTTCTCTTACCTTCCTGTGAACCCTCTTCATCCTCTATGAAGCCCTAGACCCCTACCCACTTCTCCTCTATCTCAGGATGACTATAAGTCTCAGGTTTGGGGAGCTTTTGTACAAAATTTGTTTTTTCTATTAATCTGCCTTACGTCAATTTAATTACTAGACCAGCCAAAGATCCTAGAAGAGGAGAACATTTTTCTCCCTTATAGTGACTTCCTTCCAAAAAGTAGAGTACTGAAAAGGATGAGAGGAAAGAATAACTTTACAGAAGAGAAACCCAACAAACACTACCTCAGGCAGGCACTCAAGCTAAAAGTCAACGGTGACAAATCATGTTGTTGGATGTGCCCTTGCTATGACATGATGACAATGGCCCTTGACCTCTTATTGTCTTCTTCTGGAATAACAGTAACACCAGCTAATCATACGAAAATTACAATATAAATTTGCCCTGTAGAACATTCTGGAAAATGCACAACCAGTAGTCCTCAAAGCTATCAAGGTCATCAAAAACAAGGGAAGTCTGAGAAGCTGTCACAGCTAAGAGGACCCTAAGGAGACATGATGACTAAATGTGTTGTGGAATCCAGAATGGGATCCTGAAACAGAAAAAAAAAAAAAAAAAACCTCAGGAAATTTGCATAAAATCTGGACTTTAGTTGGTAAGAATGTCTCAATGTGAGTTTGTCAATTAGGCTAAATGCATTAAATATAAGTTGTTAATAATAGTGGAGACCAGGTATGGAATGCGTAGGAACTATTCTGTACGCTCTTTATAACTTTTATGTAAATCTAAAACTATTTGAAATTGTATAAGTTTATTAAAACATGTATCAATCACAAAAAATAAAACAGAATTTAAAAATACAGGACAGCAAATTGAATATTTTTACATTTATGAGCTTTTTAAAAGAAAAATGGCATCTCATGCATTTGAATCTCCATATATTAAGTATCATAAAAACTTGTATATGGGAAAGATGAACACTTCTTTTCAAAATATATGAATATTAGAAGATAGCAGCTTTTTAGCATATTCCAAGAGAAAGAACTTCTGAAAAAATAAACAACTCAAGCAAAGAGTTGCAGGACAAACTAATCCAACCTTTCTAAAGTGGATGGAATTGGTATTATTAAAGAATAAATTGTCTCCCTGAATGACTGTCTCTCAATTTCTATGAAGCCTCTTTCTTATTTTTCCTACCAAAACATTCAAAAAGATGGGCCTGAAATGAGCTATCAAGGACCAAATGGACTGTGGTCAATTTCACAGCAATTGAACAAAACAGGATCATGGAATCTCAGAGCCAGCAAAATCACCAGGCTCAACCCCTCATTTCTTACGTGAGGAGGATGATATTCCAAGAAATGAGGTATCTTGTCATTTCAAATAGTTGTAGCTGGCAACCCATCTGACTGTGGAGCCAAGTTTCCTCTAAGTCCTCGGTCATTATTTTTCCAAGGTATCACACCAGTAGCTTCTTACAGCCACTCCTTTCCCAACACACACATTCATCCTCTGCCTCTCTCATGAGAGACAAATGCTTTTCTCCCACAATGCACTTTCTCACTGAGCAGAGACACAGGTTAAAATAGTCCTCTCCACAGCACCCCACGCATTCCCCAACTAGGATAAGAACTGATGCAAGAGTAAGCTTCTATTCCATCCCTGAAAGACAGGGACTTGCTCTCATACAAAGCAGCTACGCCCTAAGGGGACAAGCTAATATTGGAATTGGAGTGAAGGATCTCAAAGAGAAATAAACTCAGAAACTTCCTTAAAGTAATACTTACTTATTAAAATGGAATGACTTTAACCAACAAAGAAAGAGATCCATTTCTTCTAGTATATTAATTTAGTTTAGATGAGAATAAGCTCTACCTAGATTTAATTACTTTGATGGGAGTTGGTTAAGATGGTTAAGTTTTCTACTCTAACAATTTTAAAACTACAATGAAGAAAATCACAAAACCAGTTCAATATAAATAAAAGTATAGCTTCAAACTTCAAAGTAATCAGACATTGAACAAATACAGCTATTCTTTCCACCTCAGATTCTAATTAGTTTCCTTTAGTCTGAGGCTGATACTCATCCAATAAACTTGCAAACTCAGCAATTATCTGTAAAATTATTTTTCTTTAAATAATTTGAGAGCTGTCTTCTGGAACTAAATATATAAGCAACAGATACAGAAAAGTTTAAAAATGAAAAATTTGCCTGCCTAAAATAGAAATGCAAAAAATCTGTGCTTAAAGAAGTTTCCTCAAAGTTGCATCATTTGACCATGAAGTCCAAACTTATTAAACTTTCAAACCCTCAAAAGTGGAAGCAAAATGTCACCAGTTTATAGCAATCAGGAGTAAATTTTGTATTACGGTAATGCTTTGCAAATCACAAAATTTGCATTTCAGAGCAGAAAGAATCACCTAATCCATATTCTGTATTTCAGATTTGTGCAACATAACCAGAGTTTGGTTATTCTCCAGACAGGACAAGGGTAGCTGGGATTAGAAGCCAAGGATATCATCTACTTGCTCAGTGCTTGCCACCTTCTTCCATATCAACATGGAGACGCTCAGTTTCTTCTCTTCCAAGCTGGGCAGGTGCCATTGCTTATATTATATGAAACCTTCACTCCCTTACCTTCATCTGTGTCTTCTCAGTTCCACTTCACCCTAAAAGTCAAAACTGTTTGCTTTGGGATCTTTATCTCCCCATAAAGCACAAGACTTGACTGTTAACCTTCTAGCTTGAAGCAACAGCTCTAAAACATAATAAAACTTTTTTTTTCCCTCCCAGAATAGGGTGACAGTGAGAAAAATCCACTTTTCAGATCCAGGAGTGTTAGAATGTACTGGGACATGGACCAAAGCCACCATCTATGCTGGAACAAAGAAGGTATACATCACCCACTAAGTACCTGAACGTGAGATTCCCCATATCAGAAGCAACTGAGGCAGACCTCTGGCATCCTCATGGAAACCAGTTGAATCCTCACTGCCCCCTCCCCTCTCCCTCGAGCTTTCTACAGAATCAGCCCTGCTTGATCAGATACCCAGACACCTGGAGCAGATCAGCGGGGTAACTCACCCTCCCCCAGATGTCTGCTACACGCCTTAAAAGCCCTTCCACCCTTTCCCTTGTGTAAGCCACCTGTTTGGACCCAGCTCCCCAGTGGCAGTGTCCCGCCTCAAATAAAGGCCCTTAATTGGACTTTTCTGGCTGCAGGTCCTTTCTTAGCCACAAGGAGAAGCTATGAAAGGGAATGCTATTAAAGTCTGATCATGTTAAGTGGAGGTCCCTTAATGATTCAACACGGTTGGTTGGTGGTTAAGGGGCAGGCACCGAAGTCAGCCTTCTAGCTAATCACTCCTGCTGATTAGCTGTGTGGCCTTAGGCACGATGCTCTCCTTGCATTTTCACCACTTTTATAGTTATGTGTGTGTGGATTAAGGTACACATTTTTTTAAAACTTACTATACATACACACAGAGTAAAGTCCCTGGGATGTTTCTTATGGTTACTGCTTCAATGCTCCTTTTTGAAATACCAAATAACATTATTTCATTACTATTTATATCTTTTAGGGGACATTTGGTTTTATAAAACTTCTGTCAGCCTATCTATTATGTACCCCAGGGGCTACTTACATAAGTTCCTTACAATTTCTGAGTTTCAGGTTTCCTCGCCCGTAATTCTCACAGAATTAAAGCAGACCACAAATGTTCTGCTGTGTGTTGACTACAGACATTCATCAGCTTTTTTGCCCTCTTTGAGGCTTCCCCCTTTAGAGCAGAGACCAGAAGCCTGGGAACTATATTTATCGGACCCCTTTGCCGACACGATCCTAGGTATAGTTTAGACTCTGCCAATTTGGGTGAGTTTGGAAGACGGAAGACAGTTGGAAGCATATTATTCTTCCGCTAGCAGTGGCAGGCAAACAAGTGAACTTGGCAGTCACAAAGTTTTACCGGGGCTTCTGGATAGGTCCCCCATGATGCCTTCCTTCATGCTACAAATTTGTGTTTTTCTTACAGTAACTTCCTTATCCTCTAAAAATACATAGCAAATAGGAAGTCAGTGGCAGCTTTTTCTGACCTTTACTTTCCAAGCCATCCAATGCTTATGCAAGCACCTCGTCCCCTGTATTGAATTCCTTTCTTCTCAAAATATGTAGAACAGTATCTGTTTTCCCGACGACCTAATTGATAAATTCATCAAGTGTTCACCACAGCGCCTAGCACACAGTGGACACTCCACAAAGGTAACTTGTGATGGTGTTAGCAGTAAGGACAGCAGCAGCGGCGGCAGAGGAAATAAACGAAATCCCCACATTCTCTAACCCAAGGAGAATCAAATACTATGCAAAGTAGGGGAAGTTCTGGATTATGGGAATCATAAGAGAAATATTACATTAGTTTTTAGCAGTAGACGTAATAATTCAGCGCGCATGCTTTTTTGCTGAACTACAAATGGATTTGCCAGTATTGCACGTTATGTCCATGTGGTTTGGTGGGGTGATCTCTGGACAAGAAACCAGCAGATCTAGGGTCAGATCTCTCTCAGCCACTTTTTAACCGTATGCTTGCACAACTCAGCTTTCTGTGCTTGTTTTCAAATCTGTGAAATGAAGTAGTCAAACCAAATGCTCACTGAGGGCCTATTCAGCTGTTTAATGCTGTGCTTTTAGAACTGAGCATATGAAGGCCTTTGGAGTCCTTGAACACTGCTGCCTAAAGTCATTTAAATATTCTCCTAAAATCAAATGTACGTGATTGATTTTCCTGAGAAAGAAAGCATTTACATATCAAAAAGTATTTTTCATTTTAACAGAGCTTAGCTCCTGTCCCAATTACCACCCAATTTTTATTAATAAAGTAATGCAGTCTCATGTGAACTGATTTACAGCCGAGAGGAAAGAAACTGACCTGGAAAGCATTCATTCATCTATGCATTCTAACCGTATTTCAGAGAGCAATTATCCAAGGGTCTTTTCAGTCATCAAAAACAAACAAATAAGTACCTTCTGGCAAAAAGGAAAAAATACAGAAAGGAGAAATACAAAGAGGCAAAGAAAGATAAAGAGATTAAGAGAGACTATGGAAACATTTTGAAAAGTACAAAGCACTAAATAAATGTAAATATAGGCTGCTTCAACCACCTAGCTGGATAATTAACCAATCATTCCATTTCTGTATATTGCTAAAAATTTTTAAATTCCTAAGGCAATCCAACAGTTGCAGGAGTGTCCAATCTGAGGCCCAAAACAAAATCGTACATTTACTTAAAACATTATGAGATTTCTGTGTCATTACGTGTCACAATGTACTTAATGTGTGGCCCCAAGCAACTCTTCTTCTTGCAGTGTGGCCCAGGGATGCCTCAAGGATGGACACCCCTGATAGAGCATGAGCTGTGAGTCTAGGCAGACCTGAAGTTGAAAGCCAAATTTCAGTAACTACTTGCTGTTTGACTATAAGCAATTTAACCTCATGTGCCTCAGTTTCTCATTAGTCAAATGAGAAGAATAACCTCATAACACTGTCACGTGTATTCACTGACAACAATGCATATAGACATGTAGAACACTTTTAAGGGTATTTAGTAGAGAGTAAATGCCCAATACCTGTGTGTTTTTGGTAGAAATTGCCCCTCCAAACCTTTTGTTTCACTTCATGAACTATATTGAGCTAAACTGTTGGTGCCTTCTGCAGCAATTTCATTATTCTAGGCCCAGCTCTGTAAGGTTCAATTGATTTCAATTAACACTACCTTGGACATGTGAAGATATGCTAGAATGAAAAACCAGAACAAATTAGAAAGTAAATTCAACTTCTTAAGTTGAAACTGAAGTTCAATTATAAAGAAAAAAATATAATCCTTAAGTAGTACTTAGCAATACTCACACAATTCAATCTATTAATATACTTTTCTTTTCAACAGATGCTGACCCATTCAGTCCTAATTTCATCATAAAATAGACTGTGAGCCCGAAAAAGATCTACAGGTGTACTGGCAGCCCCACATGAAAGTTCGTGGTCATCATCTCCAATGGCTAATGATTTAATCAATCGTGCCTATGTAAAGAGACTTCCATGAAAACCCCAATGATGCAGTTCAGAATGCTCTCAAGTTGGAGAATATCTCTGTACACCAGCAGGGGAGTGCCCCCAAACTCCAGAGGGACAGAAGCTCCTGAACTGAGGACCCTTCTGGACCATGCTCTGTGTACTTCTCCAAGGGGCTGTTCCTTTTGTATCTCTTATAATAAACCAGGGACAGCAAATAGAGTGTCTCCCTGGGTTCTGTGATCCATTCTAGCAAATTATTTAACTTGAGTAGGGAATCATGAGACCCCTTGATTTATAACCTGTTAGTTAGAAGTACAGGTGGCCAGGAACTTGCAGTTGGCATCTAGAGTGGGCAGCATCCTTGCACAGCTGAAAGTTTCCCCTGTGGGACCTTTGGGGACTCAAGGTGGTGAGTGTCAGAACTGAACTCAATTGTAAGACACCATGTTGATCTCTGGAGAGGTGGAGAAGTGGTCAGATTGGGGAATAAAACCCAACACATTTGGTGTCAGGAATGGGATGATTAGAAACAGACTGGAGCCTTTAAGGCAATCCCAGCATGTGGATGCAGAAAGTCTCATACTGTATTCCAAAAGCAATTTCATGTTCAATAAACGATAAATTCAATGAGGTCAAAGTCATACCACTTAATTTTCTCCCACCCTTCCCTCTCCTTGACTCCTAGAACTAAGGAAGCATTCAAAAAGCACCAGTTTAAGGTTTTTAACTAAGACCTAGTTACTATCAAAGTCTTTTCTTTAAATATTTCTTCCCGACTTCCAGCCAAGATGGAGGCATAGGTGGACATGCTGTGCCTCCTCTCACAACCAAGATTAAGGGCAACAAAAATACAGAAACAAAAAAGGTATGCTATCAGATGCACACCTCAAAGCACTAGTAGCCAACCTATCAGATGCACAGTTCAAAGCTCTGGTAATTAGGAAGCTCACAGAATTGGTTGATTTTGGTCCCAAACTGGATGAACAAATGGAGGCTACAATAAGTGAAATGAAGAAAAATGCACAGGGAACCAATAGTGATGGGAGGAAAACTGGGACTCAAATCTATGGAGTGGGCCAGAAGGAAGAAAGAAACAACCAAACAGAAAACAAGGAAGAAACAAGAATTCAAAAAAATGAGGAGAGGCTTAGGAACCTACTGGACATCTTTAAATGTCCCAACATCTGAATTATAGGGGTACCAGAAGGGGAAGAAGAAGAGCAACAAGTGGAAAACTTATTTGAACAAATAATAAAGGAGAACTTCCCCAAACTGGCAAAGGAAATAGACTTCCAGGAAGTCCAGGAAGAAGCTCAGAGAGTCCCAAAGAAGTTGGACCCAAGGAGGAACACACCAAGGCACATAATTACATTAGCCAAGATTACAATGAGAGAGAGAATTCTAGAAGCAGCAAGGGATAAGGGGACAGTCACCTACAAAGGAGTTCCCATCAGACTGTCAGCTGATTTCTCAAAAGAGACCTTCCAAACAAGAAGGGGCTGGAAAGAAGTATTCCAAGTCATGAAAGTCAAGGACCTACATCCAAGATTGCTCTATCCAGCAAAGCTGTCATTTAGAATGGAAGGGAAGATAAAGTGCTTCTCAGATAAGGTCAAGTTAAAGGAGTTCATCATCACCAAGCCCTTATTATAGGAAATGTTAAAGGGACTTATCTAAGAAAAAGAAGATCTAAAATAGAACAGTAATAAGACAGCAAACTCACAGATATTAACCACCACACCTAAAACAAAAGCAAGCTAAGCAAACGCCTAGAACAGGAGCAGAAACACAGAAATGGAGATCACATGGAGGGTGAGCAACAGGGGAGTGGGAGGAGGAGAGAGGGGGAAAAGGTACAGAGATTAAGTAGCATAGACAGTAGGCAGAAAATAGATGGGGGGAGGGCAAGACTAGTGTGGGAAAAGTAGAAGCCAAAGAACTTATGACACATGGACATGAACTAAAGGGGGAATGTGGGTGGGAGGGGGTGTGCAGGGTGGAGGGGAATGATGGGGGAGAAATGTGTCAACTGTAATAGCATAATCAATAAAATATCATTAAAAGAAGTACAAATAGGTGGTTAGAGAATAGTCATGTGTGTATAAAGTACTGCACAGGAAATGGAGTAGCCAAAGCACTTATATGCATGACCCATGGACATGAACAATGGTGTGGGGATTGCCTGAGGGAGTAGGGGTGCTGGGTGAAGGGAGACAAAAGGGAAAAAATCAGGACAACTGTAATAGAATAATCAATAAAATACAATTTTAAAAAATAAATAAAATAAAAAATATTTCTTCCATGGTTATCATTTAGATATTCTGATGTAAATGTCACCCTTTGAAGGACAATGCCAGCAGTGCTACTAAATTGTGGCTCTGGAGTTCTGCAATGTACTGGCCCTGTCTTAGCTTGGGTTTCTCTATAAACTGATGTGGCTATAAGTGGTTCATTTGGGGGGGTGATACCAGGAAGCCCTATGAAGGAGTGGAAAAATGAGAAAGAGAAGGGAATAAAAAGTTAATCAAAGGTACATAAATAGGCAAGTTAGTGCTATCGGCAATTGGATATAAATCCCGCTGATGCTTCTCTGCAAGTCTTCAAGGAACAACACTAAGATGTACATCCCTCGTTAGTTGAAAGTTCTTCCAGGGACATTAACTCTCCAGCAACAGTTCTAGCCTTTCCTGGGCTGCCTAGATCCTCCAGTGAGAGGGTGTCCTTAGGCAAAAGAACACAGATGGCTGCAGGCACGTAAGGGAACTGTGGGCAGCTGTCCTGTGGAAGGTGAGGGGAATGTGACTGGCAGCATCGACTACAGGTCCTGATATGTGTCTATGATATGCTGCTAGTGTGTCCTATTTATCTACAGGGCTTCAGCTGTGTGCTGGTCATCGTTCCATAGGCGAAAGATACAGAGTTGAAAATATAGGTTAACATCTCTGCCATTATGAAACATGTACACCTGTGGAAAATGATAGCTATTAACCAAAGTGCAAATAAATAAAATAAATGGAGCCTCCTTTATGAAGTTGAGGAAGTAATAAATGTATATGCTACTGATTTGATATTACCTGGGAGATTAAGGAACGCTTCATAGAGAAAGTAAGATGTGATGAGGAAAAACAGAGAAATAGAAGTGTACTAAGACATACCTTTAATGAATTAAAAGAAAGAAATACAGATAGAGTACAGAGTTACAAGGGAAGAATAACAGGAGGTATAACTAAAGGCAGGGGCCAGGCCATTTGGGGCCTGAAGGACCATGTTAAAAACCAAATTAAAATAAGTCCTTAAAATAAGATCCATGAAAAGCCACTGAAAGTTTTTAAGAAGGGGAGGAGGTATGTGTATGACAAAAATAAAAATAAAAAGTAAAACCCTGTGTTTTGAAAAGACTTCTATGCCTATCTTGCAGAGATTGCATTAGAAAAGTGCCAAGTAGGTACGAGAAGAACGCTTGAGGCCATGCGGAACACGGTGGAGCAAAAACGGTAGCTGGAACTAGACAGTCAGAGTTAAAAAGCAGATGAACCAACAGAAAACTAGCAGGACTTGATGATGAATACAGGAGAGGGAATAGGTATGAAGATACTTCTACGTCCACATCTGGCATTTGCTCCCTGAAGCCCCATGAAGGGGGACAGTTTGTCTTGCTCATTGGTGTACTGCAGAAACTAGAATAATGCCTGGAGCTCCAGAGGACATGCTTAAAATATATAGGAATATAAATTTGGAGCACATGTTAATGAAAGAGAAAATTCAGAACAGAGAAAATTATTGCACTCTAGACATGCCTTTGAGACATCCAAGTAGAGATGCTAAGTAAGTTTTTGGCTTATCAGTCAGGAAGGTCTGGTCCCCCCAAGATGTAACTCTTGAGATAGGCACGTATATTGCATACCTGAGACCCTGACCATGCCTGAGATGCCTGAAGAGGGAATTTAGTGTCAGAAGAGCCTTGAGAAACCTGACTGTCCACAAATTAAAACTAATGTGTAACTGCAAATCATTTTCTCCATTGAAGGTTTATGTAAGTATTCCTGTTATTTTGATATCAACAAATTGAAAAACAGTTGTTTTCAGTGTTGGTTTTTTGCTTCATTTTATTTTTACACATTGTCTCAATTTCTCAATCCCTTAGAGGTACTTTTGTTTTGCTCTCACACCGAATTTCCATCCAGACCCAAACAGACAAATGGGTTTCAGATTTGAAAAGTCTCTGATCAAGCCTAGCACAACTTTAACAACTATAAATAAGAAAATTATTCAACAGTGTTATCAAATAGCTCTCTTTAGCCTCTAAATTTTCCAAAATGCAGAGTTAATTATTTAGTGGGCCATAGTGGCCAATACAATTAAATGGAAAGAAGGCACAGAGTTGTCAATAAAAGAATCTCAGAGGGGAGAGACTTTCAGGGGAAAAGGGGAAGGGTTTGGAGCAACCAATATAAAGGACACATAGACAAAAACTAGGGGGTGGAAATGGGAGGGAGGGGGGAGGGCTGGGGTGGTGGGCTAGGATGGGAGTAAAAGACAGAAAACTGTACAAGAACAATTAAAATAATAATAATATTAATAATAAAACTTCACTTCACCATGAAAAAAAATCTCAGAAACAAAACTACTGCTTACTTGTAGGTCTATAAAGCAAAGAAAAAAATCTCTTTCTAAAGGGTGTTTTTTTTTTTAACAGAACCAGAAAATACACATGAAATGAACATTTTATATCGTATCTATCAGTATCAGAAATATACAGAAAAGCATCGGATCTCTGGGATCTTGTAACGATACCAACAGAAAAACAGTTGTTCCATAATATTTGCAGTATTGGAAGCAAAACCAAATAAATTGGAACTCCAGAAAATTCTACTTATTTTAAAACTTATTCCATGCTAGGTTTTCCTGGAATGTTTGTTTAAGCCCCGCGCACTACAGGGGAGAAAATAAATACAAGTGAGGGTAAGTAATATCTCCGAAATCACAAGGAGCTAAAAAAACACACACCTGGGATTTGGATCCATGTGTGTCTTAGACCAGGACTCTCTTCCTCAAACTGCCCTTTCTCATATTTACCTTCTTTGAGTTTCTTTATTAAGATGAGTCTCTGCTCCATCATGTACATTAACCCAAGGGTCATCACTCTAAATGAGCAAGAGAATTAAAATACAAAACTTGCATTTGAAGTTTACTGAGTCATCCCCACATGTTTATCAGAGAATTGCAAAAGGTAACTAAAGAAATGTAGGCTCACAGAGTTACATTCAAGGGCAAATCTATTCATTAGGCAGTAGGAGCTGTTAGTTCTTCTGGGTAATCTGACTCAACCAAGACTGGGTGGCAAACTGCCCACCTGTAAGTAGCATGTAACTAGCCCTTCTAAAAATGTGAAGACTCAAACTCACTTAATTTTAGATCTTGGAAATACTATTGGACATGAATGAGAAGAACAGTTTTTAAAATCTGACATAAAAGTACAATGAAATCTGCAAAGGAACTTGCATGTAGGAAACCAAAACTTAGTGGAAATACTTCCTATATGTTATTAGATTCTCTTTATCACATTTTCTCAAACATTTGATCACATGTAGAGGTGACCCCAAATGAAAAGCTTCAGGCTTCACCTCTTCTCTGACTTCCAAACACACGCCACTCCATACTGACTTCTGCACTAGGTTATTCCATAGAAATCTCTGAAACTCTATACAGGGCCTTCTCCAACCAAATCAGCCCACCCCTTAGCTTTCCCTTCAACATGAATTGTGTTCAAGCCACAATTTCAAGTCAGAAACATGAGAACCACCCTACTCCTTCACACCCCACATAAGATTTATCAGCAAATCCTACTGTTACCGTATCCAAAATACAAATGGAGCCATACAGTCACCTCCCAATGTGCCATGACGACAGTGCCCCAACCACTGCCAGTCGTGTTCTGCTCCCATGCATTAGAACCTAAACTCCCTGCTTTTAACTCCCCGCCCCCCCCCACAAACGAATAGCAGCCATAGTGATATTAGAAAAGCATAAACTGGTCAGAGGCACTGAGAGGTCTTTCCCACTTTAGGATTCATGCATGTGATTCATCCTTGTGCCTGGGATTGTCTTCCTTCTGTTTACCTGTGATTGCTCCTTTTAATCTTTCTGGACTCAACATAAATATCATCTTCTCAGAGCCCTTCCGGAGTCACCCAATTTGGAGAGAACCATCTCCTCCCTACGCCTCTATTCTCCTCCCAGCAGCCTGGTCTATGCCGCCTTCACAGCACATACAGCAACAAGCAATTAGATGGCGATTGCCTTGTTTACTTGCTTAGTCCACATCTCCCCACAAGACTGTGAGCTCTGTAGGGAAGGGTAGGCTTTGTTTTACCCACTGAGTTATGCCCAGCATCTGGAACACTGTAAGCACCAAACGTGTACTACCTGAGTGACTGATAGAAGCTCCTCCCTGGAGAACCAAAGCATGGATCTTCAAACATCAGCCTGGCTAGTTGTCAGAGGGCGTTGGGAGGACATGACCACCGGCTGACTCTCGGAGTTGGACCCAGGCAGCTAGAGGTTACTCACTGCCTTCCCAGTGCTTGGGATGTTGTCTACCTGCCGTTCCCACAGCTGGAGCTATTTGCAAAGAGAGCCTCGAGAGATCAATGTGTAGTTGAGACCACCTGGACAGTGCACGTGGCTGCTGGCCTACAGGTCTCCCCTTGCAGCTGCCCAAGATACACCTCGCCTGTAAATTCTCTCACTTATTAAATCTGCCACCTACCAATCTGGAGTGGTCTGCTGTTTTCTTCAGTCTCTCCTCACCTTCTTTGTACATGGCCAGTTTGCAAAACAAAACTGTTAATCTACTAAATTCAGAACTACTATAAGTAAAAAAGCAAAAACCAAAGCCACAATCAGGCAGTTTTCACTGGGAAAAGATGACTTTTCCTCTCATCTGAAAGTGCTAACCATGGAGTCTACCACTGATGTCTCCAATTCCACCATTCTTGAGTTTTATTTTTAACCTTTTTTCCAGTTTGCAATGAGTGCTTGCTCTGGTCAGCATTGATGGGAAGGCCATATAGAGTCAGAGCAGTAACATTAAAATTTAAGACTTTTATTTTTAGAAAGTCAGTTATTTGAATATTATGAGAAACTCTAGGCTCAAACATTTCCAACCTTTCAATCAACAATTTTCAAAAACAAAATTTTTTTCTAAGAAAAACAGTTTTCCAAGAAGTAATAATATGTAATACAAAAAGACATATATATGTAACTATATACATACATATACATACACATACAGATATATACAAGGTATTTATAGAGTCAAATAAATATAGGAAATACTGACTTAAACCAGGTTAAATAGGCCTCATAATTGTTGATATTCTCAGAGCCTTTATTAACATGTGAATATGATTATGAATTTCCAAATTGGAATAAACTACTCAGCTTCTTCAATGTTATTTGAACCTGAAATTTTTATCGTCTATCAGCTTCTACAAACATTGTTCTGCAGAACAGAGTACCCAGAATGCATTTGTAGAGAGAGTGATTGAATTCTACAAGAATTTTTAAATTATAGAACCAGAAGGAATCTCAGGAAATCATGCCACTCAGCCTCTTCACCAGATGTCACAAACATGGGCAACCCCAACATCATAGATGCATGTGACGATTGGCAGATAACATAAACAGTTCAGTCAGGCTAGGTGGGTCCATGGCACCCTGGAAAGCACATATATGACATAGAGGAAGGAAATGACTTAATTCAGCTCTGATACAGAACCAATGTCCCAGATTATTTGATTTTCTAAAGGAAGCCAGAAACTGAATTTGTGTTAAAGCTTTCCTAAAGGTTTTTTAAACACTGCTCAGACCAAATACAAATATCTGTAGGCCAGATTCATTACATAATCCCCCAGTTTGCCATCTGATTTAAGCTACCTAGTAGATATTTTTCTGTTCTGTTTTTCAAAATTTTGTACTTGGTGTCTCATTCTAATATTTTTGCATTTGTAACCATCTGTGATTTACAATACTTTTCTGTATGACCCCCTGTGAATCCTCCAATGTGACCAATCTGATAAGTGGAAAATATAAATAACATCAATAGTCAACATTCCCTTGGCATATAACTTCAGAAATGGCCAGATAATGGAGCTGCGGTAGCTGACATCATCCAAGCTGAGCTTTATTCCACTGACGAGATCCATGTTACTCTCACACATCTTATAATGCCCTGTTCTGTAATAATGTAAATAGCTAAATGAACTCATTAAAAATTATTTCACTTGGGAAAATACCAGAATTTTTCAAAGGGAAACCTGTATAGCTCCTGCAAACAATAATTTTAATATCACTGGGACCAAGACATCTATGGTTTATAAATCTGGGGAAGAAAACTTAGCTGCACAGATAAAAGCATGGGCTTCAGAGTCAAGGAAGCCCATGTTATAACCCCAAACCCAGTCTCACTGGCTGGCTCATTTTCAGCAAGGAGCCAGCCCTTCAGAGCCTTAGTGATTGGGGTCTTGGGTAGAAACTGAGACAATAAGAGGATCGGTTTCAATAGGTGGCTGATGTTTCCATGTATATAACATGCTCAAAGTAATAAAATTATAGCAATTGAAAAAGGTCCAGTGGCAATCAGGTTGTAAGGCTGGGCTGTGTGACTATGAGGGTATGACAGCAAGAAATGTCTTTGTGATGATGGAATAGTTCTCTGCCTTCATTCTGATGATGGTTACATAAGAGACACATGAGATAAAATTTTGTAAAACTACATACACACAAAAACATGGAAAATCAATGTAATCTGAATATGGTCTGAATTCAAGTAAGTATTTTACTAATGTCACTTCCCTAGTTTTGATGAAGTACTATGGTTATGTAAAATATTATATTGGGGGGACTGGGTGATGGGTATTGATTGAGACAGAAAGCCTCTATATTATTTTCCAACTCCCATGTCTTAAACTCTTTCAAAATAAAAAGTCTAAAGAAAAACAAGAAAAAAAAGCTTGCTGAGGGGATTATTTGTGATAATGGTGCAAAAAAATCAGCACAATTTTAAATGTTTTCTAAATGGTAGCTGTCGTTTTTTAATTAAGTCTAGGAATTGAAACTGAAGAATTATGAAAACAGACTCTAGATCATTGAGAAATGAGACAAAGTTTATCAGTCATCTAGGAAGGTAACGCAAATTGAATTTTGAATACTAAGAGCAACAGAAGGACAAAAGATGAGATAATGTCATTAAGAACTCATCAGCTCAGATTCATTTCTCATCTCCCACCCACCACCATTTCAGGCACTTGACATTACACCCAGGAATCATGAACACAGTGCTGAAATATTTGTTTGGCTATGAAGGTTTGCATAATTGACTGTAAATGGCACACTAAACTTTTTCCTCTCAGTACTCTCTGATGCTAATGATGCTTTGAATACTTACAGCTTACTAATAGCTATAATACATTATAAATAGTGGATTTCCTAATTACCTTTTTTAATTCATGGCAGGGCTTAAGCAATAGGCAAAAATAAATTGTGATAAATCCTTACGGACAAGTTAAACTGACTTTCTAGTGAGTATAAATGATCCCTGCTTTTGAAGTAAACTCAGAAAATAGACTTATCAGAAGATTAATGTATATGAATCTTTAATTTCTTCTTGCCAGTTATATAGCTTTTTGAGAAATAATAACTTTAATATTATAGTTTTAATGAGGAATTATAAAAACATGTTTTAATCACTAACTGATGCATGTCTAAAATAATCTATAGCATTATAAATACCCTAATAGAGGTATAATAAAAAGAGCACGTGATCTGGGGTGAGAACACTGGGCTCTTTCACCAAAACATTTATTCAACAGGTTTCGTTGAGCCCATACTCTGTGCCAGTCATCCTTCCAGGCACTAGGCATACAGCAGGATGCAAGACAAAACACAAACAAATTATAAAGAAAAATGAGGTGCATCCAGAAGAAAGAGTGTGGGGTGATGGAAAGAGGTGAGACTAGGTTATGGGGCGGTCAGGGAAGGACTCTTTAAGGAGAAAGCCTGGGAACAGAAACGAGTGACGGCAAGGAAGTGAGCCATTTGAAGATCTACAAGAAGAGGAGTTCCAGATGGGAGAGCCAGCAGCAAGCACAAATGTCATGAAGATGGACAAGCTTGGCAGGTGGAAGGCACAAGAAAGAGCCATTGTGACTACAGTAAATAGCCATGTAGATGAAGTAGACAAGATAGCAAGAGAGACGTTCCTGGTGGGGGAATGGGTGTTCCTGCGCATGATGAAAGCTTCTAGGAGGTTTGAGAAAGTGGATGCGTGTCATCATCTGACTTAGGTTTTTGAAAGTTTAATCCAACTGCTGGGTGGGGAACTAATGTAAATGGAGCAGAGTGAACAGGGAAGCCAAGCTTAAGAATAGTCTTTCAAGTGAGAAGTGACAGTGCCCCTCCTCAGCACTGGGAACAAGTTAGCAGCCTGTCCTTCTGACCTCAAGTTCCTCGTCTACGGACTGGGGGCTCTGAGTGTTGTTGTTGTCTTGTAACATAAATTCCACATTGACGGCTCGGAGGGCTGGCTACAGATGCTGCATCTGAAATCAGTGTCAGGCTCTAATTCTACCCCAGGCAAAGTTGGAGGGATGGCTTCCACAGCAAGTATTTCACACATATTGTAGAAATTCTGGAAAATACCCAAATATAAAGAACATAAAAAACCTACAGCAATTCTAACATGTAAAAATGACAATTCCTAATATGTTGTATTTTCCCCTCAGTTATCCTTTTGGAAAACTCATTAAACATCCTTCAAAAACATGAATTTTTGATTTATTCACAACAACTCCCTACCACTGTACATCTTTCCTGTCTCCAGGGCCACGTAATTATAAACAACGCTGCGAGAGGCATGCTGGTGTGTGCCTCTGGCATGCATACCTGCTTGTTTCCCCAGCATAAGTTTTCAAAAGTAGACTTTTTGAACCAATCGAAACGCACATAAAAAATTTAATGCATTTTACATACATTGACAAATTTCCCTCCAGAAACTTATTCCAATTACCTTTTCCACGAGGGCACAGAAAACTAGTTTTGAGCCTCAAGGGCTTTTTAAAGACCTCTCCAGCCCTCTTTATCACTACACTTATAAGGCTTCTTGTATCCACTGCAGTCGCTGTCTCGTCTGTCCCTCCTGGGAGGCAGCCTGGCTCCAGACGTCTCTCCCTCTTCATCCAGACCTAATCCTGCCCCCCCTAAGTTTATTCACTCAAAGCCTCCCAGGGCATGTCACTGTTGATTTTCTACACAACTTCCTTTCTCACCCTTGTCCCTAGCTAACATAGGCACTTTTCTCTCAGTATCAGATTGCCAGCAACCTGAGGAAAGTAAGCTTCTCTTCCAAACATGGGAATGGAAAATAAATATTTATTTATTAAGCCATTGCTAGAGGAGACATTATTATTTTATTTGTAATTCCATTATAGTTGCCACTAGTTAGAGGCATGTGAACCATGTCTTGAAAATAAAACATCAGGGGAAAGATGCTTCAGGAACAGCAGTCTAACATTCCTGGGTAAAAGAAACGAGTATTTCTCTAGCTGCCCTGACTTTTGAACAGAAATGTGATACTAGGACATTTGGCAGCCATTGTGTAGCCATTAGTAAGTTTCAGGGTTAAAATCAAACAGGTCAAGGATGGGGAAACAGAAGCATACAAAGTGCCTGGCTTCTTGACATTATTCAGAAACTGAACAAATTTTGAAGGGATCTGTGTTTACTGTTTGACACCTCATTGAAGCTACTCTCTTACTCCCCCACAGAAACTAGGAGATAGGGGATCCTATCTTTTGTGAGGTTACATTTGAAAGGAAAACTTCCCAGGTCCTTAAGAGAGACATCCCTGGGTTGTAAAACTGGCAGGAGCCTGGAGAAAGATTTATATCTCAAAGGGACAGAGAAAGAATGTATAGTTGCAAATTGTTTAAAATAAATATTCTAAGAAAAGGTTTTCAGAGGCCTACAGTCAGGGAAAAAAAACAACCTGTAATGTTTCATCAAGCTGACAGGAACGTTGAGGCCGTTTTGGTGAATGAATGTGCAGTTTCTCCCTCTGAGGTCCCCTAATCACTGTCCATTTTGAAGGCCTGTGCTAAGGAATTAAGTGGGCCTCTCATGACCTTCAGCAAATCTTCTTTGCCTAAATTGGACAGAGTCATTTTCTGTTGTTTGCAACCAAAGTTTCTCTGATGAACCAAGATTTTATTCCTTCACTTCTTTGTCTTGGAATTAAGAAATGAAATTAGATCTTGCATTGAGAATAAAGCAGACCAGATATGGCAGGAAAGAGGCACTGGACTTGGAGGCCAACGATCTGGATTCTGATGTGTGTTTAGCCACCATGTGGTTGAGGTCTGAGGCTCATTCTTCTCATTCTGACCAATTAGAAGGTTGAGCCAGATGGTCTCTGAGGTCCCTTCCCAATCTAATGTTCCCAAACCTCTATGAATATTCTGACCACTTAAATACATGCATCTTTAGAAATGGAAAATAAAAAGATCACTCCTTGAATTCCAAATTTTTGCCAGCTGGGAAGAATAAAGGTAACTTTGCCAAAGCTGTCCACAGTTTAGCAGATGTGAAATCATAGGCAGGTTTCAAACAGAGGGATTGATTAGAAGGAGTTCAAAGCAGTTATAAATTACTTCATCTTCAAAGAAGCTCTCAGCATAAACCTACACAAAGTACCAATATAAAGTGGTTGGCAGTTGCAAAGTAAAAAACAAGGACTATATTGAGCAGATAAAGAGTTATCTTAGACACCAGAGAATACTTTAGAACAGTAACTTGAGAAAGAGTGCACACAACAAACCAAGCATTATAGGATAAGTTCATTTTTTGAGCAATCGAAAGTAGCAATCCAGAGAGAAAATAAAATCAGCAAGTCTCACCACATGGGGCAGCTAAAGCTACAGTCTCCACAAAAGGAGGCTAAATGGAATATGTCACAGGGGATTGAGTGTTTAAGGGAGTAGAAAGTTCTTATAACAGAGGCTCCTTGTAACAAACCTCAAGAATGGTTTTCAATGAATAGACAAGGTAACTAAATCCTTGTATTCTGCCTTGGCTCAATCCTTGGGAAAGAGGTAGATTTAAGACAAAGGAGCTAAAATTTGCTGCTAGATAATGATGGACATAATTGTAAATATTATGTTTTCTTATTTTAAATGTAATTCATCCTTACCTTTAAAAAACTACAAAAGAAGAGACACAAAAGAAAATTAAGATAATTTTCTATTACTGATTTTTTACATGTTTTCATTACTCATCTTGATATAACTCTATTTCTCTGGAACAAGATCTCAGATGTTCTAATATGATAGAAGAATTATTCCTTATATTACTAGCCACGTACCTAGAGGGAACATGTTCAAACTGGATGACAGGTCTCTCTACCTCTAACCATAAAGATAATTACATAGATATTACTTAGAGAGCCTGGAGATATCAAGAACTTCACATAGTTTGTTGAAGCTGCTAGGTTAGAGTACAGGGACACTATCTGCTTCTAATAAAACTAGCTTTCCCGTAAGCCTGACATCACTTCTTAAATCCTATGGCAAGGATTCTCACCTATTAGGTTTCCCTATGTAGGGAATTATCAAGGGACAATTCCCTGCATTAATCCCTTAGGTTCCCCTTCCTATATGCCAGCACTGTTTGTTCATGATTCATGGGAAGCGATGAATATTCAAGTACAAGGTTGCCTGTTGTTGGCACCTACCGCCTCGAGTCCTACACGCAGGAAGTGTTTCAGCACAGAGCTCCACCCTCATTCTCCTGCCATCTGCACAGCCTTGAAGAGCGTTTGGAAACCTCTGGCAATCTCAGGCTCCTGATGCAGGATGGGTCCTCTTTCTAGCCTGGGAAATAGGGCAACAGACTCACAACGGACCAAACTGAAAGGCATGAAAGGCTCTGTCAAAGGGACTAGTGGGGATTGGGGTTGCTATGGGGTGTTACAGCATTCAGAAAAAGCAACAGACTTTTCACTTAAAGTCAGCTGCTAATCCCCAAGATAGAGGCAGAGCAGATATGCATTTATTTTTATTTTTTATTGTTGTTCAATTACAGTTGTCCCCATTCCCCCCCCATTACTCTTCCCTGCCCTACCCACCCCCCACCTTCTACTTTCAATCCTCCCCACCCCATTGGCTTTGTCCATGAGTTCTTTATACATGTCCTTGACTTGACCCTTCCCCTTCTTTCCCATTATCTCCCCCTCCCTTCTGGTCACCGTCAGTTTGTTCTTTATTTCCATGTCTCTGGTTCTATTTTGCTTGCTTGTTTTTTCTGATACATACATATTTTAAAAACACAACCAACCAATGCAATACTTTAAACATTTAAATTCCTTCTAGAGAGTGAGCAGTTCAAGGCTTGCAGCCAACACCAAAGAGTTTTTGTGTTACTTCAAACAAGGAGGACAAAAAGCAACAAAGCTCATTACCCTTAGCAGTCACACCCTAACAATCCACCATTTAAATCATCACTTTAAAAGAACAGGTTAACAATGACCATGTCTTGATTGCCCCAGATCAAGCACCCAAGGAAGAATCACAAAGTATATAGATTGGTTGGTTTTGCCAGGAGCAACCTGTCCTTTTAAAGGGACATCTAAGACATCAGAATTTGTGACTTACACTTTACCTGCACAAGACCTGGGACTGAATGTTGAAAAATGAAAAACGAGGCATTTAGAGAGAAAGACTGCCTGGGGTGGCCTTCCTGCCGACTCTGGGAAAAGACTCTCAGGATTTCCTCTCTTACTTTTCAATCTATCTTTAAAAAGTTAGGGGAAAAAATCAAAGTATGGAAATAAAAATAACTATAAGAAATTTCCCAGAAATTTACAAAACCCAAATTTTTGTCTAAAATTTTAAAGGAGCAGAAAGTTCTCCCAAAGTTTCTTCAGCTAGCCTACATGTGCCAATCTGAAGTGACATTGGATGGGTAGTTAAAAGTCTGAAAAAGTTAAATAATGTCAAGCAATGTAAATAATTGATAGCTTTTGGCTGATGATTACATGTGTTACTAATACTATGGTGGCATATTACCCCTGTGATGTGATTCAGGACACAACTAGAGGAATCCATGATAGCTAGGACCATAATGTACCAAACATGCAGGTGTTCCTAATTTCCTCCATTGAAAATATAATCTGACACAACCATTACAGGAGCAATATAGGGCTCTCCGGTTTTGTAATATTGTTATCTTTATTGTAAAGACAGGAGAAGACTACACTGAAGTAGGTAAATTATGCTAAGAATCAAATATAATCTCCTTACCATCTTATAGAAGACTTCATGAACTTGCTTATTGATTAAGGTTCACATTCTACAACCATGCCTCAAAACTTCAGTCTCTTCTGCTCTGAACTCACCTTCCTCCACATGAAATGTTCTTCCCTCCCCCAGCTGTCAAAGAGTTCAGTCCTCCTTCCTTGATTCAGTTCTTATTGTTACAGAGCAACAGAAAAGGTCCGTTATTGTCCGCCGTCTTATGGAAAGATGTCTCTCAAAGCCAGAGATTTGTGAAAAGGAAAGGAAATGTTTATTTAATGCTATACAGAGTTAAAGTAGTGACTTAACAGCTTCATTAAAATATCAAAGTCTTTTAGGATACCCACAGACGCCCACAGTGTTATCTCCCTCTGCCCTAATTCAGGGTACTGTAATCCCTAATTCAGGAAGAGAAGCACATGTCCGGTATCCAGGCTCTTGACACCGTTCAGCTATGTCGTCCTCCAGGCAGGATCTCTAATTAATCCAAAGCCATGTGGCACCTTCTCATGGCCTATTGGCAAGACTCCTTTCCCCTTTCTTCCAGGCAAAATCTCTCTTGCTCTCAGGCCACACAGCCAAAGGGAGCACCCCAAAGCCAAGTGGTCCTTCTTCTACCGAAGCTGTGGGGAAGGGATCCCCACTCTGGCAAAACCTCATGGCTCTCCCTCTTCACCAAAGCTGCAGGGGTCTGCACTCTGGTGAAACCACGTGGAATCTCTCCTTCTGGCAAAGCTGCTAGAGGGTCTCCACTCGGGCAAAGCCGAGTGGCAATTCTCTGCTAAAGCCATATGGTGATTTTCTCTCATAGAGCTGTGGGTCCTGCACTCTGGTGAAACCACATGGATCTCTCTCAATGGCTGCCACGCCTGGGTTTAAATCCCGGGGCCAATCCTCCTCCTGCAGCCCCATTTCCGACTCCTCCTACAATCGGTTACACCTGCCAGCATTCCCATATATTTCCAAGGTTATTGGGATGCCATCATGAGTCTGGGCAGGTGTGTCCCCATTTTCTGGAGCCAATCTTCTCCAAGCTCCCACGCAGGCACTGTAACTTGGGGTTCCACCCCAGTCACATCTTGGGGGGGAGTCCTTTCCATCCCCCTGTCTCAGAGCATGACCACAGCTATTTAACATATCTGTGAAACCAGTTAAAGGTTATAGATATGTTAAATGACCATTCTGGAGGTTATCTGCAAAACCGTTGCTATGCAAAACAACTCAATGGCCCTGCTCCATTTCTCCCTTCCCCCAACTCACACCTGAGGGGGACGGGGTGAGGACATCTTATATGTCTTTAAAATATTTCCTGGACACCCTGAGTTCTGGGCCCCATTCCAACTCCCTTTTTGGGGCCCCCCTCTTGGCTGCACCCTGTTATATTATGTTATCTTCTCAGAAAAATGTTCTTAACTTGACCAATCTAAAGTAATCTCCTATCCTAAGGTAACTCTTTATGGTTTTTCAAAGTTCTTAACCCTTTTTGAAATGATCTAGTTTATTTGCTGACCGCCTTTTTATCCCTACAAGAACATCCATTACATAGGGACAGGAAATTTGTATATCATGTTTATTATTAGATTCCTACTTTCTACAAGACTATCTAGAATATTTCAAAAATGGATGAATTAAGAGTACAGTGGTTTTCCAAGGAAGACAAATTGAAGAAAAGTTCTGTTTTATCAGTACTGGTATGGGCCTAATACAGTATGTGGCACATATCATGAACACTTTCTTAGAATAGTGTTTGGTTAAATGCAATTTAACCAAATATTAACCACTACAGTACAAAAAAGAGAGAGAGGTTAAAATACCCTTAGTGTCCTCAGTGTGTTACTGCTATCCATATGGCATGAAAAAAAAATCAAAGTCACTGTAGTATATTTTTACTTTTGGGGGAGGGTTGTATACCTTTGTTGACAACTAGCTTCCAGCACATAATTTAATGCTATGCTGATGTATGCTTTAGCATCTTTGTACTCGCCTATCTTTAATAAAATTAAACCAAGGCTTTACCTCATCAGCCAAATGCTGCACTGACCCAAAGTATAAATTCCTTATTGGAGTACATCAGAGAATATGGTCTATGTTACAGCATGGGTTGCAACTCTTCCGCAACATTAAGCTGCCATTCTTATCCTAGCATATGACTCTTGGCCATTCCTGCAACAAATGAGACCCTGTCGCATATTCATATTTGGTTCAATAATAACTTTGGTGGCAACATCAAGCCTAGGAATCAGCTGCACAAATAAATATCACCCCATAGTTAAGGGTTATTTTTCAAACAATAATATTTTATCCGATCTTCAAGGGAGCTTCCCTGGAAAAATAAATTAAATATTGATAAATGATTGAAACCCAATCTGTCTCCTCCCCAACCTCTGCCTACTCTCAATACCTCTGCATTAAAGTAATTTCATCTAAGCAAAAAGTATATTGAATGTTTTAAAATTCCAACACCTTTTCATTTGAGGTCCCACCAGGTAATCGCTGGCTTGTTTGGAATCTGGCTGCTTCATTATTGCTTTCAGCAGAATTAATATCAACTGCCTATTAGTTGTCAGCATCAATGTCTTTAGAAGCACTTTCTTGGGTCCCTAATGGAAAGACATTAGATGATAGGCAAGTGGTTTCTCTACCTTCCCTTGGTTTCTGGCATCATTAATGTGATTAATGAGGTGACCAGGGAACTCAAATCATTTGTCACCATAAGATTGCTAATATAATAGCCAAAGCTCAAAGGTAGGGAAGGAATGAGAACAAAGGTCTCTTTTTACATCTGGTCTCTACATTATCAAGGAGACAAACATCCTACCTTGCGTGAACCTGTTACAGTAAAGGCTAAGAAAATAACAAACCAGTGTTTGGTTCTAAATGATTTCTGATGACTAACAGTGAATTACTTTAGTTTTAAAGCTTATGAGTACATTCTAAATGATTGAATGAAGATTATAAAATAGAAAACAAAGGGCTGGATCAGTGCCCTTAAAAAGGAGTAAAAGGAAGGTACACTCACCAGCGGCAGTGACTGGGTCAGTGACTGGGTCTACTCAGGTAAAAGTTCAGTGGTCGCCCTTGCTTTGGCTGTAGCTGGATCTGTCCTGCTCCTCCTGCTTCTCTCCTCTTGTCTCCTCCATTTTGTTTTTCTCCTTCCATTGCTTTGCTAGTAATTTCCCTGTGGTTATCAAAATCCTAGGAAAGGAGAGAGAGAAAAAAAAAACTTTTCTCTCATTGTAATAAAACTCCAAACTTGATTTAAAAAAAATAAACAAAAACCTTGCTTGGGTTACTTGCTCAGTCTTAGAGAATAAGAATATAACACATATTGATGTGTTCACAGGAGTCCAGTGCTGGAGCAGGGGGAAGAAGTTCAATGTGAAACATACCCCCAAGACTGAAAAAAGGCAATGCTCTTTGACCTATAAAAGGAAAAATCAATCCTGAGAAGTCAGATAATAAAAATAAACATCTACCATTGAAGGAACACATGTTTTTTAAAGAGAAACTGGATTTGTATTGGTCACAGGAACTTTTTTCTGCAGAGTTATGGATTGATGGGCATTCTCATATATGATGGGGGTGTGATCTTTAGAATTTTCTTGGAGGGTAATTTGGAAATATTTAAAATATGAATACACACCTTCATTGGGCAACTACCATTCTAGGAGTTTATAAGAAAGAAATGATACTAAATCTTCATAAGACTGTAACTAGAGTGATATTTATCTAAATGTAGATATGACATCAATAAATTGGAAACAAATAAAATGTCAAAAAAGTAGGGAAGATTAAAAACAGCATGTAAATGTATGTATTTGTCTCTTATTTATTTACTTTTTAATCTGAATGGATGTGCACCAAGAGGCTTGGAGAGCCTGCTTCTGGATAGTTGAAATGTAGTTAGTTTTTTCTGCCTTCTTTTTGTTAATCTGTGCTTACTAATTTTTCCCCCAAAGACCCTACACATGTATTAGTTACGTAATGTTTGTGTTCTGAGAAGAGGACAGCTTGAACACAGATTCCTGATTCACTCAAATATCTTTCCTAAGTAGTACAATGGGAGCCACGGTGAGCAGGACACACAATATTTCTCAAGTGTGTTCAGAGACCAGGACTCACTAAGAAACTCTTCTCTTGGGTGTCTGCCTGAAGCCAAGAAGCCACACCCAGAGCAGAGGGATTGCTGATGTTTGGGGTCTCAAATCGTGACTCAGGTTTCTGGGTCCCCTGAGGGAAATCAGCAAGCAGATACCCGGCACCTCTCTCAGGGAGCCTGCACCTGCTCGTTTGCTGCCTGTGGTTCTATGGACTCATGAGGCCTAGAAGAAATTACATTGAAAAGAAAAATGCCCCCAGCCCCTGAAGTGGGGAAAAGGGTCCTGATTTCACATAATATTTTAAAATTAATTCCATATGGAATAATGATACAGATGCAAAACAGAAAATAGTTAAAACACTATAAGAAACTTTAGGAGAATATTTGTATTACCTTGCATCACACAAGATTATATTAAGCAAGATAGAAGACATCCAGGCCCTGAGTAACATTTCATTACATAAAAATTAAGCATCTCTCATGACAAATACATCATAAGCAGAGTTAAAAACACCAATGAGAAAACACTGCAAAAAAGTGTTTCAAGGCCTATGGCAAATAAAGGCTTAATATTCCTTTAATAGAAAGATCTCCAGAAATAATTAAGAAAAAGAAAAGTAACTGGTGGAAAATAGACAGTGAGGCAAAGACAGTAAAAGACGTCCTAGTGGCCAGTAAATATATATGAATTCCCTTAACCTCTCAAGGGCTTAGGGCAATGCAAATTAAAACAACAATAATATGTCATTTTTCTCATTCATCTCATATAGAAATAATAATACAGTAAGGATATAGCATATGAGGAAATATGGATATGTAATCTCTGATATATAATAATTTGTAAATTTCAGTGACCCATCTTGGAAAATAATCAGGCAATAGCTTTGAAAAGTGTAAATGCTCATAGTCTTTGACCTAGTAATCTCAGTTTACAAATTTATCCTATAGAAATAAAGAACTTGCTTGAAATGCATATGCTCTGGCCCCCACTCAGGCCTACTTAATCAGAATATCTGAGGATGGGCCCAGTAATCTGGGTCCTAACAAGTCATCCAGGCATTTCTGATACATAATTAGATCTATGTCCATTTTCTTGAGAAGGCTATTCATACTGCTAAAGGAAATGATTAAATTTCAGGAAAGTATATTTAATGTGATGCATTTTATAAAAATAAACATCAATAAAGCGCACACTTTTTTGACATATACTCATACTTTTGTATGAGGAAGCAGAAAGTTGTGAAATGATACACCTGATGCCATTAACATTGATCAAGGCAGGAAAGGAATAGGGTGGGAAGAATAACCTATTTATGCATCTTTGCTTCATTTTTCACTGGAAACATTGAGTATACAAGGTCTGTCTGGAAAAAACTCAGCCATTATAAATATAACAGTTTGTACACATCGATGTAACCTGCCAGGCAAGGAGAGTGGACTGGAATACACATGTGTGAACAATGATGACTTCACTGTAGTAGTCAGTGAGAGTGGTAGACGCCTTTGAGTAAGCATGTGTACTGTGTGGCCATTGCATTCAAAATGACTAAGTGAGTAGAGCAACGAATCTATATCACATATTGCATTAAGCTTGAACTTTCCTCTGCAAAACTATTTGGATGATTCAGAAGTCTGCAGCTCTGGGCAACTGGTGATTGGCAGCTTTATCACGACAACACATCCATTTATGCATCACATCACATGCAGAGTTTTTTAGTGAAACATCAAATCACCCTGGTGACTCAGCTCCCCTACAGCCCATATTGGCACCCTGAAACTCCTAGCTATTCCCAAAACTAAAACCACCTTTAAAAGGGAAGAGATTTCAGATTATCAATGAGATCCAAGAAAATAGGACAGAGCAGCTGATGGCAATTGGGAGAACTGTGTCAGCTCCCAAGGTGCCTACTTTGAAGGGGACTGAAGCATCATTGTCCTATGTACAATGTTTCTTGTATCTTACATCTTCCTCAATAGAGTCTGTATTTTTCACATTACATGGCTGGATACCTTGTGGACAGACCTCATATAATACTTTCCTAATTTAAAAAATGACATTTAAATAATAAATTAAAGAAATAATAGCTAATGAGCCTAGATTTTCAACTGACCTAGATCAAACAGGCCCCAATGTAATTGGGCATCAGTTGGTAAGAAGATTTTCCTTTCACTAAGTTTTAATTAGCCTTAAGATCCCTGGTATAACCCTTTATTAAGCAAACTATTTAAATAGGTAGGTAGGTCAGAGCCAGAATTCTTGGATTTTTAATGAAGGAGCAAAAATGCACAATTCTTCTGGATTATGTTTTTCCATGTTATCTTTGAAGTTAAGATACATACATGGGACCCACTGAAGAAATTAAAGTCACTCTAAAGAAACTATGCAAGTGTCAACAGCAATAATACGAACCTACTATTAGTTTACTGAATGTGGAAACTGCCACTGGCACTTTATCTCAATCCTTCTTTCCACTGTGCTTTTGAATTTAAACATGTGGGAACAATGGTTTCTTGTTTAAAACCTTAATCATTTATTGAAATGCCATTTTAAAGTCAAATTAAGTTAAATGTTGAATTGTTACTTTCATTCTTTTGGCTATGATTTTCTGATTAAGGACAAAATATTCTAGCACAGTCACTTGAGATTGAGTTTATCACTCTTTGAAGTTTGTTAGAAAATACATTTATTTGAAAAGTCTAGTAAGTCAACTGTGAAAGTCAAGAGTTACATCCCAGAAAGTCACAAAAGCTAACAACATGGACACGAATAATCAGAGATTAGGTAAATTTAACTTGTGATGTTGACTTCTTCCTTTTAATTATTGAGCTCTCGAGTGTAGTCAATAGTCTGATGAGCTCTGATTATGGAGACCTCAGCTAAAAATATTTTGAATTAATAATCACCTGCAATGTGACATTTAGGATTCTAAAACTTTAGTACCCTCCTTCACCATTCTTTTTCCATAGGACAACTTTAGGATTATAAGTGAAATGCATCTCTAATGACTAATGCACGGATCATTCGATTTTTTTATACTGTCAGATAATTAAGAGATATATTTACATGCCCTTTAAAAATCCACATTTCACTGAAAGTAACCTAGATTTAAAATCTTTGCAAGCCTACAAGAAATATTTCCATAACTTATGCCATGGTGCTCTAAGTCAAAATTTTCTAATTCAATCTCATAAAAAGAAGCCTTTTGCCACTAGATTTAAAATATATTAAATATATAATTTAATTAAGTTGACAAAGCCCACTATAATTCTTTAGAAGTGAATCTCTTTTAATCTTTCAAGTTTATTGGCTTCATTACTGTTGCAAAGAATATCTAACCCATGATTATACTTGTGCCTTTCTACTGAGCCCCACTGAGTCCTAAGAATAATTCAGCTAATTTTATTACATGCAGATACCGACAAATAGAGAAAATCCTTTCTGACTTAGCTCCAAAATGTTTGCTCTGCATAAACATATTTCACTAGCATAAGTAAATAAGCTTTTCTTCCTTCAAGTATATATTTGAGAACCTACTGTGGGCCAGCCATTTCTTGCCAACCACTTCAAATGCATAAGGAAAATCAAGAAAAGAATTAGTAGCTTACATTTCATCTTTTTTTTTGATTACTGTATTTGTTTGAGAATTTGTATCTTCTAATTTAGTAGCTTGCATTAGTGGCTTTCATCTCTAAAATGATTCCTTAAATATTTTTTGGCCAATTACTAAATCAAATGTTGGGCTTAACATCCATGCTATTTTCTACTCTCTTAATAACTAATTAATGCATTTTACTATCTTGCTGTAAATGTTTTACTACCCTTCATGCTGTTCCTTTGGAGATTTCCCTTCACAGAGGCCAGATGGTCACTGGCATTCAACTAAGGAACAGACCCTATGTTTCTTCCAAAATTATTTTACTTTATTTCTATAATATAACACCCTACCTTTTATCAAAGAGTGTTCTGAAATGTTGGAACCAAAAAAAATGTATTTAAATATTAGGAATTTGTGCCTGCATAATCTAAAACATAACACCTTACCCTGAAAGAATTTATGTGTTGTGCTGAGACAGTTTATCGACTTTATTTGTGGTGTTAATGGAAGTTCCAATTGTTGCATTAGATTCAGATATCATATCTGTACTAACAAGAAAAAAAGCAGAGAATTGAATTGATTCAGGAATTGTGCATGTTCAAGATAATGAGCATATTAAGTGTGAAGAGAAAAATAATATAGTTATAGAAAAAAACCTTTCTAGTTTAAACTTTCACCTATGGCCATGGGAGTATTTTTTTCTCACTGAATATTAGTATGTTCTTTAGTCCTAAAATGATTGCTCAACAGATGGAGAAAGAAACACAATTTTGAAGGATTCATGTTACTCACTTTCCCACCTGTTATTCATAACTTCAGAGCAACAGACAGACTTCACAGGTAAGAGAATGTATCCTCTCCTACAAAGTTTTCTCCTCTTAACCAGAAAACCACAGAACCTTAGAGCTGAAAGTTCAGGTTCACCTCCCCCAGCAAATACTAAATTTCCCATATTTGCAGAAGGTGCTTCCACACATTTGCAAAATCAAACTTTTTTTAAGTCTTAGAAGGGAGATTTATAAAATCATAGTGGAGTTTCCTATCGGAACTACAACAAAGGAAATGTGAAGTACTGTCAGAAGGCCAAGGTTAGCAGTGGAGATGCTGGAGTTTCGATGCCTGACTCCCCACAGTGCAATCCTGCACACCTTACTTTTTCTCTCTGTCATCTCCCCAAGCCTCAGATTCTCCACATGTAAAATGCAGATGAGAGCAGTGCCCGCCTCAAAGGGTGTTTGTGGAGATCAAATGAAATAAGGTGCTTGGTACAATGTCCAGCACACCATTCCTGCTCTATGAACTCATGATTCAACAAACACATATGTGCTGCTTTTTGGTTATTTTCAGGATTTACCCTCTATCATTTTTTCTCTTCTTGCTTCCTTTGTTTTTCTTTTTCCTCACTTCTTCATTCCTTTATTTCTTTTTCCTTCTCTTCTCATGTCAGCATTAGGACTCTCGTTATGGTGTGGGCCTGTTGCAACTCATGTCATTGTTTTCTAATAAGTTTGCGATATTCATTACTTTTCCTTGAATTCAAGAGAAAACTGGGAGTGAATTCATTAATTTCCATGTAGTTGAGATTCTTCTTGGCCCTCTTTTAATTTTTAGATTGCTGTACTTGTTTGAGAATGTGTAGCTTTTTTAAATTATATTTTATTGATTATGTATTACAGTTGTCCCATTTCTCCCCCATCATTCCCCTCCACCCTTCACACCCACTCCCACCCACATTCTCCCCCTTTAGTTCATGTCCATGTGTCATAAGTTCTTTAGCTTCTACTTTTCCCACACTAGTCTTGCCCTCCCCCTGTCTACTTTCTACCCACTGTCTATGCTACTTATTCTCTGTACCTTTTCTCCCTCTCTCCTCCTCCCACTCCCCCATTGCTAACCCTCCATGTGATCTCCATTTCTCTGTTTCTGCTCCTGGTCTAGTTCTTTGCTTTCGTTTTAGGTGTGGTTGTTAATATCTGTGAGTTTGCTGTCTTTTTTACTGTCCTATTTTTATCTTCTTTTTCTTAGATAAGTCCCTTTAACATTTCATATAATAATGGCTTGGTGATGATGAACTCCTTTAACTTGACCTTATCTGAGAAGCACTTTATCTTCCCTTCCATTCTAAATGACAGCTTGGCTGGATAGAGCAATCTTGGATGTAGGTCCTTGACTTTCATGACTTGGAATACCTCTTTCCAGCCCCTTCTTGCCTGTAAGGTCTCTTTTGAGAAATCCGCTGACAGTCTGATGGGAACTCCTTTGTAGGTGACTGTGCACTTATCCCTTGCTGCTTCTAGAATTCTCTCCTTCATTTGAATCTTGGCTAATGTAATTATGATGTGCCTTGGTGTGTTCCTCCTTGGGTCCAACTTCTTTGGGACTCTCCGAGCTTCCTGGACTTCCTTGAATCTATTTCCTTTGCCAGATTGGGGAAGTCCTCCTTTATTATTTGTTCAAATAAGTTTTCCATTTGTTGCTCTTCCTATTCCCCTTCTGGTACCCCTATAATTCGGATGTTGGGATGTTTAAAGATGTCCTGGAGGTTCCTAAGCCTCTCCTCATTTTTTTTTGAATTCTTGTTTCTTCATTCTTTTCTGTTTGGTTATTTCTTTCTTCCTTCTGGTCCACTCCATAGATTTGAGTCCCAGTTTTCCTCCCATCACTATTGGGTCCCTGTGCATTTTCCTTCATTTCACTTATTGTAGCCTTCATTTGTTCATCTAATTTGCGACAGAAATCAACCAATTCTGTGAGCATCCTGATCACCCGTGCTTTGAACTGCGCATCTGACAGGTTGGCTATCTCTTGGTCACATAGATGAATTGGCTCTGGGGCTTTGATCTGTTCTCCCATTTGAGCCATTTTTGGTTTTGTTGTTTGTTTGTTTGTTTGTTTTTTTAGTCTGGTTGCCGCTGTTACATAGTGAGGAGCAGAGCCTTAGGTGTTCCCCAGGGTGGGGCAGCCCAGTTGCTGGGTTGTGACACTGTATGTAGGGGCAGGGTCTGAGAGGAAACAATGGCACTTTCTCTGCTCTCTCTCAGATTCCAGTCCCTGCTCTCTCTCAGATTCCAGTCCCTTCCACCACTTTCCCCAAGCAAATTGAGCCATTCTGGTGCTCATCTCCATGTGGGTGGGCTTGTGTACATTCTAGGACCCTGTGGGTCCCCCCAACAAACTCCCCTGTGAGGCTGGAAGTGTCTCCTGGCACTTCAATCCCCACAAGTGTTTTCAATTGGTGCTCCTAGGCTTTATTTCCTGGTGCTGGGACCTGAGGTTGCACAGTCTGTCTCGATGCCCATTTTTGCCTGGCTTATCTGTGCACAAATTTGCAACCACAGTCAGCTGCCTTGTGTGCCTTGCTGGGTCTGCTCATTGCCTCCCTGCACTTGGTAACCACTGCCTGTGCACCTGAGGTGTGCCAACTGCCACCTGCACATCAGGGACTACCAGCCACTGCCTTTTCCTGCTGCAATCCCTCTCCGCCGGCCTCGGACTCCGCCCCTCTTACTGGTCTGGGTGAATCGTTGTCAGACTTCCATACAATTCAATTTTCTATCTGTTCTGCTTGGTTTTTTTGGTTCTAAATTTTCATTGTCCTTAATTTTGGTTGTGAGAGGAGGCACAGTATGTCCACCTATGCCTCCATCTTGGCCGGAAGTCCTAAGAAAACTTTTTAAAACAATAATTCTAAGACACCTCCAAGAATTTCCAAGAAAGGACTTCTGGTCAAGATGGAGGTATAGGTAGACACATTGTGCCTCCTCGCATAACCAAAAGGAGGACAACAACAAATTCAAAAACAAAAAACAGCCAGAACTGACAGAAAATTGAACTGTATGGATGTCCAACAACTAAGAAGTTAAAGAAGACACACTCATCCAGACTGGTAGGAGGGGCAGAGACAGGCAGCCGAGCTGAGAAGACTCATGACAAGGCAGTGGCTGGTAGACCCAGAGAGGCAATGGCTGGTGGAGTGAGTGGTCCCACATTCATGTGCAGATAAACCAGGAGGAATAACTGCAGAGCAAGACAGACCAAGCAACCCAGAGCTCCAGCACTGGGGAATAAAGCCTCAAACCACTGATTGAAAACACCTGTGGGGGTTGAGGCAGCAGTGGGAGAAACTCCCAACCCCACAAGAGAGTTTGTTGGAAAGGCCCACAGGGTCCTAGAATGCACACAAACCCACCCACCCAGGAAACAGCACCAGAAGGGCCCAATTTGTTTGTGGGTAGCAAGTGAAATCTGGCAGAGAGCGGAGCAAGCACCATTGTTCCCTCTCCAACCCCTATCCCACATACAGTGTCATAAGCCAGCGATGGGGTTACACAGCCCTGGTGAACACCTAAGGCTCTGCCCTTCATTATGTAACCAGTGCATGGAGACAAAAAAAAAAAAAAAAAAAAAAAAAAAAAAAAAAAAAAAAAAAAAAAAAAAAAAAAAAAAAAAAAAAAAAAAAAAAAAAAAAAAAAAAAAAAAAAAAA
>PVKU01010515.1:0-12095 GCA_004027475.1 Anoura caudifer | reverse complement strand
GATGCTCAAAGAATTGGTTGATTTTGGTAGCAAATTAGATGAAAAATGAAGGCTGTGCTAAGTGAAATAAAGGAAAAATGTACAAGGAACCAACAGTGATGAGAAGGAAATCAGAACTCAGATCAATGGTGTGGACCAGAAGGAAGAAAGAAATATCCAACCAGAAAAGAATGAAGAAACAAGAATTTTTAAAAAATGAGGAGAGGCTTAGGAACCTCCAGGACATCTTTAAACATACCAACATCCAGAAGGAGAACAGGAAGAGCAACAAGTGGAAAAGTTATTTGAACAAATAATAGAGGAGAACTCCCCCAATCTGGCAAAGGCAATAGACTTCCAGGAAGTCCAGGAAGCTCAGACAGTCCCAAAGAAGTTCGACCCAAGGAGGAACACACCAAGGCACATCATAATTACATTAGCTAAGATTAAAACGAAGGAGAGAATCTTAAAAGCAGCAAGAGAAAAAGAGACAGTTACCTAAAAAGGAGTACCCATGGACTGTCAGCTAATTTCTCAAAAGAAATTTTGCAGGCAAGAAGGGGCTGGAAAGAAGTATCCCAAGTCATGAAAGTCAAGGACCTACAACCAAGATTACTCTATCCAGCAAAAGTATCATTTAGAATGAAAGGGCAGATCAAGTGCTTCCCAGATAAGGCCGTGTTAAAGGAGTTGATCATCACCAAGCCCTTATTATATGAAATGTTAAAGGAACTTATCTAAGAAAAAGAAGATAAAAAATATGAACAGTAAAAAGACAGCAAACTCACAGTTATTAACAACTGAACCTAAAACAAAAACAAAAACAAACTAAGCAAATCACCAGAACAGGAACAGAATCTCAGAAATGGAGATCACATGGAGGCTTATCAGCAGGGGAGTGGATAGGGAGGAAGAGGGAAAAGGTACAGAAAATAAATAGCATATATGGTAGGTAGAAGATAGACAGGGAGATATTAAGAATAGTATAGGAAATGTGGAGGTCAAAAAATTTATATATATGGCCCATGGACATGAACTAAAGAGGGGGAATGTGGATGGGGAGTGCACAGGGAGGAGGGGAATAAAGGGGAAAAATGAGACAACTATAATAGCATAATGAATAAAATATATTTTTTAAATGAATTTCCAAGAAAACATTCACAACTCTATAGTCTCTGTACTGAGATGCATGAGTAAAATAAAAAGAAATTCCACATTAGAATGTCTGGGAATCTAATCAATGTTGCTTTATTACCAATTTTAAATGTCTAGTTAGGATCAGGATGGGAGGAACTTAATCCCATTTGCTTATACACTTCACTCTTCTCAGTTTTAATAAGTCTTTGTAATAGAAGCCAGTCCAAGGAATTTTCTAGAAGTAAAATTAATAAGAACTAAAGCATCAAAGAAGAGTGTTGACTGTCAAATAGGGCCAGCAGACTGGGTGGATGCAAGAAAGGTGCAGATGATAAAACTCAAGCTTATGTTAATAAAAAAAATAGACCACCTGAACAATATGGATGAGGCATTAGGAAAGGGAAATGCTATCTTTGGGGTACCTCTGCCTCAAGGACAAAAGTTACCCCAGGAACAAGGTGCTTAACTTTCAAGACATGGCCAACAATAACTCTAAGCACAGAGACCTTTGTATTTGTTCTAGAAGTTCATAATCTAATACTCAGTCCAAGAAAAGCAAAACATTTACCATGGACCCAGAGTTCTCTCCAGTGTCACCAAGGTTATAGAAAGAAAAGACTATAGTCACAACTTTAGGCAGGTGGTTCTCACTGATCCTTAGTTTCCTCATCTGCTAAATAGCTACCAGGTGGTGAGGGGCCTGATTACATAATCTACATGTCCTTTTTAGCTCTAGTATTTTATAATTCTATAGGATTGTTAACATATGTCTATCCTAAGTGCTAAAAACGTAAAACAAAATTCCAATCATAAGAAGCAGAGCCACACTGGACCCTACTAAAATGGTTTTGATAAAATACATAACACCCTTGAGTATTACTCAATAAGACTAGTTTTGAAATAATTCTGTCATTGATGGAAAATTTTCAGGTATGAAGATTAATCACGTCAAAGTTATTTCATGATGCAGAAATTTTCTTCACTGGAAATAATAAGAAGAAAGTAACCTTTTGAGAACCTACAATGAGCCCAGAAAGCTGCATGTTTTACACATGCCAGGTAACTGCAAATAAAGAAAATGAAGTCGGAAACTCTCAGCCTGCAGCGGCTGCTCTTGGTTCCCTGCCCGTACCCCTCAGGTCTTGTGACTTCAGTTTGCTCCTGTACATGTGCCAACTGTCAGTATCTGCTTCAGTTTGCCCAGGAGTCTCTGAAGCCTTGGAAAACTGTCATGCCCACCCTGAGCAAGTCTAAGGTACCACAGAACTAACACCTCCACCCCAAAGTGTAGCCTAAACCAATGGCTAAATGGAGTTGCTATACAAATGCCCAGGTAGCTGACCTAGCAAGCAAGTCAGGTGTATGTTTTATACCATTTTTTTCAGAATTTCCCAGCAGCGTTAAGATTGAATTATCAATAGCAGAGGCTACTTCCTTCTCTGTGTCTCTTCCCCGCTTCTCTCAGGCTTCCTGCACCTGCCATACAAACTACAGATATTCAAGTCCTTGACTTGTCTCAGGGCCTGCTTCTGGGGGAACCCAGACTAAGGCTACCACAAACAGATAGATCTCACTTCAAATAAGTTATGATTTTGTCCTCCACACACCACTTATAAACACACTCATGCTATTTGCTCAAAATTAGAAACATAATTGACAGTAATCTTGTATTTGCATCAAGAAAGCTATATATGCTTACAAAAGAAACATAAATACAGTAAAATCTAGCACTCATCCTGAGAGCAAAGAACATTAAAAACTGCTTTCACAAATGAAAATATTATAGGGTGGGGGTGGACAGGGGAAGGGGATGAGCCCTTTAATTAACATTTTCTCTGCTCTTAGGAGAATTTTGAAGATAAAGACTTGGACAGCGTATTTTATCAGGGTAGGTATGAGGGAACTACTGAAAGCTGGTTCTCAGTCTAAAAGCAAAATGCTGGCAGAGGCACATCACGGATATAAGCTTAACCTAGTGCAGTAGATGGAACCTAATAGGAGCTCAGTGTGGATCTGTAAATACATAATGAAAACCAAGAGGGATCAGCAGGCATTAGAGCCTAAGAAATGGGAAGTTAACCTTTATAACTAGGTCAAGACTTTAGGAAGAAAATTTGAAAGAAATGTTGATGTTTCTTCTAAGTCTTCCGGTTCAGCTGACCAAGTTAGGAAGGATGACGACTTGTTCAGAAACTCCATGTGCACTGACTGGTCAGAAGCTTCAAGATAGATGATGATAGGATGGTGGGGAAAGGCAAAGATTCTCTAGAAGAAAGGGAAGTGGCCATCATCTCAGTTATATTTTCAGTATAAAGTCCAAACTGTATATTTTGGACTTTACAGTTTCCATGTAAAGGGAAACTGTATATTTTAACTCCAGAATGACTTAAGAATTAATGTCTTGGTTCTTACATGTGAAAGTCAAAATTATACCTTCCCAAATGTCTATTTTCTTATCACTGAATCACTCATGAACACACTATGAGTTATAGGCATGATGTTTTTATCTGGCTGAACCAGTATGTTGCCATATTAATGGGCCTGATCCTACATAAAAATTACTCTGATGGAGACAAAAGAAATTTAATGTTTGACTGATTCTAGCCTTCTTAAGTCGCCTCCAGTTATAAAGAATTTGGTCTTTTTTTTTTTTTTTTCCTCACCCTCTTTCCATTTCCTCTTCTCTGTTCCCTTTCAATTGGAGTTTTCTTGCTAAGTCCAATCCTCAGGGTTTTGTCTTTCTGAATTTGGAAAATAATTGCAGTGATATCTAATTGGACGAAAGGGTAGTAAAGGGAGGAAATGAGAGATCAGGCACCATTAGGGGATGTGAAAAATTGAGAGAGAAAGGAGGATTTTATAAAGTGTTGTTGAAGTACAGAGCTCTGATTCAAATATAAATCACTCAAATACTTCTCTGGAATTATGAGCCTAGGGTAGAGCAGACGAAGGGAGAGTAAATATTGTTGGTAATACTAGGCTAAGCTGCCTCTCCTTCCCCCTTTTTCTCCTGAAGGTACATATAGAGTTGTTGATGGGTCCCCAGAGCACTACCAGGAATGATTTATTAGAAACCAAACCACAAAAAGACACTAAGCTATCATCTTTCCATCTACCACAATACCCTTCTGTCTCTAACAGATGTTCAAAAAGTGAGAATGTGCATGTTCTATCTGGGGGAAGTGGGAATTTTATTTCAGCTTTCCGTGCATCATTAGGCTACTGGAAAACATGGAGACCTAAATCACACATGCAAACTGTTTCATGCATTGAGACCTCTCGTAGGAAGAAAGTGGCAATGGCACCATTCCACTCAATTCATCCTGGATATTAACTGCAGGATCAGTTTAAGAAATGACCTTCTGCTCCTATTAGCAGACTGATTATACTCTAGTGTTTCTGCCAGCAGCATACCATCAAACCAGCTTCCAAAAATGTGTATTAAAAGGATACAATTTCTTTGCCAGTGTTTATATTCAAGTCAAAGTGTTTTTAAAAAAGAACAAGAACGCCAAAAAAACTGGAGTCATGGCAATTTGCACCTCTTTAGCAAAAGCAATCATCAAGGCAAATATTTACTATCTGGGTTGTTGCACAGAGATGTGTGGACAGAAGTTTAATGTCTGTGCAATCTGTTTCCAGTGCATTAGCCACCACATTCCAAACAACAAACAAGATTCTTTCTTGTTTAAAATGTGTCCCACATGCCCAGCATCAATCTTGATCAACAGACTGCAGTGTAATATTTCAGAGTTAAGAAGATTCTGGACACATTTCAATTAAAAAACAAATTTAGAGAAGACAATTCATATGCATTATCCATCTAACAATGTTTCCAAAAGATATTCAGGAATTCACCAAGTCAACTCTGAATATGTAGTCTGGGTCTGCTTTGTCAAGCAATACAATGGCTGCTCTGGGAGCCATAACATGTATGTTTCTGCCCCTTTTTGTTATATTCAACAGAGAGTATACTCATTAAAGATGGGAAAGTATCTGAACTTCACCATTTAGCATAAGGATCAAGTTGATTAGCTTCTAAAGTTAGGATGACTGAATTGGAATGAAAGACTTAATTCTCAATATCTATACACATAAGCTTTTGCTATTCAAAAAAGACTAACAGCTTTCCTTCCTGACCATGACTATAACTGGGCCAACAGCTGTTTTCAAAAAAAATTATAACAGAAAATAGAGAACCTAGAAAATTATCTTTTAAAGTGAGGCAGTAGCATCTGAGTTACAAATTCAGGTTGTCAAGTGAACTAGTCTTGAGAAAGTACAAATAACATTTAGAGAAGTAATAGAGCTATTACTACCAGCTATTTATTGCATACACAGTGTGTAAAGAAAACCAGGTTAAATGCATAAATAAGAATCCAGTAGAATATAACTACTACAGTCTGTTCCAAACTCTCTTTGTCTCTCTGTCTCTTTCTCTCCCTTCCTTCCATCCCCCACTCCAGCCTCTCCCCTTCTCTCTCTTTTTTGCACTCTCCAATTTTTATGTGTGGGATGAAGACAAGGAGGGAATCAGAGCTTTCAAGGAGAATTTTGCCTTGTTATTTTGCTAATTTAATGTTAAGCATCTGGTCCACCTTCTGCTGTGCATGAGATATAGTGATCTGACACTGATCCTGAAATGCTGATTGAGAAATAATGAAGAGTTGACTTTAGATTGAAATTCTTTGCATGTAAACTAACAACATTCAAGCTTATTAAGACCAGCGAATAAACTAACCAAATTTTTGCTTTTAGATTTTAACAGATGGCTGCTTTATCCTGTTTCATATATCTTTCATAAGCTCATAGAGAGTTCTCATTTGCATTTTCTTTACATCTTAGAAAATAATTGCTGTGGTTCTTCACTTTTATTCCCTTATGAGTTTAAGTTGAAATTTTTATGTTGAAATTTTATCCTGGACTTTTTCACTTTATAGTGGCAAGAATAGAATAAGTTAGTAATAGTTAAGTATGGATCAGAAGAATATGAAAATGCTTGGAAAATCAAGTTGCCTCAGGAGAACACTTTACCTATGAATTCAACTGCAAAATATGAGGTTCTGCATTTGCCAGAGTAAGCATCTGCTTATGTAAGACAATTTTTCAAAAAATTAGAAAAAGTTTAAGGCAACAATGTGAATGTTTTTAATAGTAACACTTTCTTTATAATTGCAATCAGATAATTAAGCAATTATGAAAAAGTTACATCTCTGACATGGTCATAGGAAAAAGTTTCCAATGGATCCATGCAATACAGACTCCATCCTAAATCTAGGAATCTTCAGCTGCTGTCATGGATTGATGTGGCATATTACACTTACATGAAATTTATTCCAATCAGTAGATACTTTTTGTCTGGCCTAGTTTACTTCTAAAAATACTTGAAAGAATTCTCTTTTCTCATGAACTGGGATTTTTTTTAAGCAAGGATCATAACTACTAAATGAGAGAAATAGAAGCCATGATCTGCTGGGAAGAAGCATAAAGACTTGTGTTGTGAAGATGTAGTCAATTAAGTGCAATATTCATAAAACTTCTCAAAAAATAAAAATAAAATTGGTAGCAGGTCTGAGAATCATCATAATCACCACCTCAAAAAAAAAGCAAACTAGTTTATATACAAACTGGTTTGATAATTCTGCAGCTAGTTAGTAACAATACAACTGAGGGCTCTGTAACTCTACAACTGCTCCTAATGGAGCTAGAATGATTTACTGTGGATTTTGAATTATGGAGACAATTGACAAAACTGCAGTCCCAGACACTGGTATCATAGAAAGAGATCAGACTTTAAAGCCAGATGGACACATATGAGCTTATGCACCTGTGGTGATTTACTTCCCACGTCTGAGACTCCGGGTCCATCTCTAAGTCACGAAGAAGCTACAGACTGACTATGTCACTTCTGTTAAATGCTTGGTACCGACCAACAATAGATGATTGCTATTTTATTAACTCAATTATCATTTTGAAATTATTTTCTTCTAAGTGTCTTTAGAAAACACTAGAAGCAGAAATACTACAATATAATCAGGCAGTTTCACACATACTCAAAATGACTTCCTGGCCTCAAGTTCAATCTTCTTTTAAAACCTATAATCTCTAAGTAAGAGGCAAGGATATTGTGGTGAGAACAGCCATTGACCCTGAGCAGATCCCTGACTGGGCTGAGCAAACAGGTAAACTCCAAGTTCAGTGAGGGCTGAGGGAAAATAAAATCAAACCACAGCAAGTTCTCTTTGTTCCATCAGCCTAAAATGTCAAGAGAGTGCAGATGTGGTGGGGTCTTTGCAGGACATTGTTTAGTAAACGTGTGGTTGGTCACAGAGCCTGTGGTTTGACAGCCCGCATCACAGAATGTTTGGTATCGATGGCAGACAAAATCCTTCAGCTTGTACAGTCATTCTTCCCTGTAGACTGTTCATGTAACATGGATTTGGGCTCCTTCTGTTTTTTTTCAGGCACTGAGGAGACAAAGGCTAGTTAGGTTTGGCTCCTGCCCCCATCAAGCACTCCAGGTCTGGTTGGAATGAGAAACCTTTCAAAACTGGCATCTGTAGTAACCAGGTGAGCATCAATGTAGGCTAAAAATGAGCTATTTGTGGAGACCATGTTGCCGAAGTTACTTATCCAAGTGATATCATGAAAGGCCTCCTCCTCCCCTGCCTCCTGAATACAGCTTCCCTGTGTGAGTGCCAACACCAGGACTAGAGTAGGCAGACAAGAAAATCCAGGCTTGTATTGAATGGATATTATGAAATCAGCCTGAGAAAACAAAAAAATTATGAGTGATCCGTCCCATGGAACCGAACTCAGAAATTTCAAGTGCCAAGTAGTCCCGATGGGCAGCCTGCAAGCCCGGCTCTTGTCCCCATGAGGTAGCCTTCTCCCAAGGACAATGGGTGGCAATTGTGCCCTGAACACAAATCAGGAAGGCTCTCCGGTGGCCAGATCAATCCTGTGCACTTTCTCTATGGCCACTGTGTTCTCTGTCCTTCAACAGCTTGAATGTGTGGAGATGAGGGGTAATAATGAGATAGACATACATGCAAGTTAGTAATTATAATGTAATTTAATGTGGAAATACAGATTAGTAAGCAATGAATTCTCCTCCATCCTGGGATACGATGCTACCAGGAAATCCGGAAGATGAGTCACATGCTGATACTTGCAGGAGGACTCGAAGATTGTTGAGCTGGCATGTGACAAGAGTAGGGGAGGCTGGGAGAGAGCACACATGCTGCTGAATGAGCAGAGAGCCACAAAAGTGACTGATGTGCTCTGGTCAGGATGAGCAATCTGCTTTCCACAGTGGTTGCACCAGTCTGCCTTCCCACAGTCAGGTGCAAAAGGGCTCTCCTTTCTCCATATCCTTACCAGCACATGTTGTTTGTTGTTTTATTGATGCTAGCCATTCTGACAGGTGTGAGATGATATCTCATTGTGGTTTTAATTTGTGTTTCTCTGATGACTAGTGATGTTGAGCATCTTTTCATATGTCTATTGGCCATCTGTATGTCCTCTTTGGAGAAGCGTCTATTCAGGTCAATGGATCTGCCTTTCCATCCATCAATCCCACTTCTGGGAATATATCAGAAGGAACCCAAAACACTAATTCAGAAGAACATATACACCCCTATGTTCACTGCAGCATTATTTACAACCTTCAAGATATGGGAGCAGTCCAAGTGTTCACAACTAGATGAGTGGAAAAAACAACTATGAAACATTTACACGGTGGAATATTACTCAGCCATAAAAAAGAAGAAAATTTTACCCTTTGCAATAGTATGGATAGACCTGGAGGACATTATGCTAAGTGAAATAAGCCAGTCAGAGAAAGATAAATACTATTTGATTTCACTCATATGGAATCTGATGAACAAGCTGAACAAACAAGCAAAATAGAGACAGACTCATAGAAAACAGGATGACAGCTAAGGAGGGGGGAAGATAGGGGATGGAGGGACACAGCAAAAAGGAAACAGGACTCACAGACATGGACAACAGTGTGGTGATTACATTGTTGGGGAGGGGGCAAAAGGGGACAGAATAGTAATAGAAAAAATACAATTTTTTAAAAAGACCCCAAAAAATGAGCAACTGACCTATCTGGAGCACAGGTGCTCTATGTGCATGAAGGTGGGAGCACAGTAGGAGGAAACAGACAGGTAAGACAAAAAAGAACATCTGGATTGGATACATCACCTGTTGTGCCTACTAAAGGGCCAGACAGACAACCATGGGTCTGTGCACTTAAAATTTTCACCCTAAAGAATCTGCTTTTAATTTCCAATAGCTTACATAGCAAGGAGATTTTTATATAGGAAAAAACATATTCTAGTTTTTTCCAGAAAGCTCGGAAGTGGCAATGTTCCCAGAGGTAAGGTGCAGTGACCAGGGCAGAGACCCATGTGGTCCAGTTGCCCACAGGCCCTGCCCGGCCCACTTCGCCAAGTTTGTTTCCTGCCAGGCCCTGGAAGGCATGGGGTTGTTTTACTCCTGCACTTTAGATAAAAGATAACAAAAGTGTGTTAACAGGACAGTGGTTGGACCACAATGGTTATATATTCTACTCTATGGGCAAAGAAAGAACGGATGCCAAACAAACTCTACTAATGCCAGCCAGCATTTTAACAGTTTAAAAGTCTCTCACTGTTGCCTACACAATTTTAAAGAGTATGTAAATGGACCTCTGAAATCCAGCTCTCTTATTAACAAATCCCCTTTTCTTCATTTTTATAAAAGAATTTTCAAACTGTGGAGCCCATTCCCAGAAAGCCACAGAGTTAAATTATTTTATTGTGTTGAGCACCTTTAGATAAATTCAAATCAAAGCAAACAATGGACTTACTATCACCCATCTATGATGTTTTAATGTGCATTAAATACCTAGCTTTGCTCTAATAGATTAAATGAAAGTTGATCCCAAATTTGCAAAGTCCTTCAGCATGTGTTGCTACAACATGTGGCCTCACTCCTTGAGAGTGACATTGATTTGCCCCAAATAGGGGAAAGTTGAGTTCAATAATATCAGCCTATTTCATGTAGTACATTGAATCAAAACAAATTAATATTTTTCCTCAGATAATTCTTACTATAATCCGGAAAGTCTTTTTGAAAAAGACTAATTAAAAGAACTGGGAGTTTGGTTCATTTAACTTAACTTTCTTCATTAAATTTACTGATCAGGGCTGTTTTGAGATTCAGCAAGATGCATTCTTAAAATGCATAAAAACATAAAGCATCTTCGGAAACTCAGGTTGCAAAATCCTCTGACGTGTAATATTGGCCAATGAGAAATATGAACAGATACATCTCATGCCATCACAATGAATAAAAAAGGACAGATTTCTAGTATTTTCCAAGTACTTTATACATATCAGGTGTTATTTGGGGCCTCCCCAATTTGCAGAGAGGTTAAGTAACATACCCAAGATTACCAGCTGCCCAAGGCACTCAATTTTGAACCAAAAACTTGTCTGATTCCAAAGCTGTGCTTTGAAGGGAAAATAAAGACTCAAAACAATCAGGAGTTTTAGCGAGCGTTGCCCGGTCCTGCGGAAGGACTGCTGCCAATCTCAGCTGTGCGGAGGGATCTGAAGATGGGTGTGCACACTGGAAAGGAGAGGTTCATGGGTCTCTCATGTTTGTTCTTCTGTTAAGGGGTGCTCCTGCATGCTGTATACACACACACACACACACACACCACACACTTAAGCTGACATCAGCCCTGTATGTCTAGGAAGTTATGAGAGGACAGGCCCTTCCTTCCCACTGAATACTTAGGCCATTTTAAAGGATATCAAGTGTTGTGCCTAATTAGTGCCCCTTTGATTGGCATGGAAAAATGTATAAGATCCTGCTACAAAAGACAATAATAAATACATTCACAAGCTTTCCATTTATACCAATACTCTGAACTGAATTGTGCATGAGAGTCCATTGATAATCTCCTGAAAAGAAATCTTTAAACCAGAGACCCTCTTTCACTGGTTTCTTCAATAGTTCACTAGGTTTGAAGTAAAGCTGGCCAAATAACTCCACCACAGTAACAATAATTCTGTCCAGATCGGCTTGTATGCAGAGGACCCAATACCTCAAGGATAAGAATAATGAAACTGCCAAGCAAGATGGATGTAATGGCAGCGTGAAGCAAGGCGATAACCGACTGAAGAGCAGATGAGGGCCACGCCACGGAGGCCAGGGAACCAAAAGCGCCTTGTTGGAACCAAGCTCTGAACAAAAAGATCAGGTCGCATCAGAAGAATCCTAAGAAAGGCTGTGAAAGAGTGGATGTCTTTCTGCAGGTTTCTGTTCATTTCAGGATTCATGCGGGTACACACCTATTTTTAAATTCTGCTATCTACCTCGTGGGAAAGAGTAGGAAGAGCAGAAAACAAAACCCTCCAAAGAAAAGGACAGCAAAGAGCAGTTATCAGAATTTTAAATGGAATCATTATTTTACTCCATGTCAAAAATTCTGCTGGAAATGGGCACATTTCCAGAATCTTGTCACTTACTTTGTGTCCAGATTTCACAATTTTTCCCAGATACAATAGCATTTGCAGGGAGCTCTTATCTTCCTGCCTATATATTGTCTTAGATTTAAAACTCCTAGAGGCAATTATGTATTTTACACTTAATTTTATATAACCAGCTGCACCTTCTTCTAAGGAATAACTCATTGCCTTTATAAAGCAGATTACATATTTCTGTGGAGTTTTCCCATTATATGATTTCATTTGACTCTCACTGTCTTGTAGGGACAAGCAGGACAGCATTATTCTCATTTTATAGACAAAGTATAAAAAAAAATACATAGTTCCCCAAGAACACACAACCATTCTGCAGAAGGGTTGAGACAAGAACCTGAATCTTCTGATTCAAGAACAAATGAGCCAATGTTCAGAGTCATTTATTTTAAAAGAAGAAAATAACTGCAGTGATTCCCATGTAATCTCCTCAAATCTACC
>PVKU01010514.1:0-51508 GCA_004027475.1 Anoura caudifer | reverse complement strand
TAACAGCCATGACCAGACCCCCACCCCCCCAACAAAAAAAATGGCCCAAACAGAAGAACAGATCAAAGCCCCAGAGCCAATTCATCTAAGCGACAAAGAGATAGCCAACCTATCAGATGCACAGTTCAAAGCACTGGTGATCAGGATGCTCACAGAATTGGTTGATTTTGGTCACAAATTAGAGGAACAAATGAAGGCTACAATAAGTGAAATGAAGGAAAACGCACAGGGAACCAATAGTGATGGGAGGGAAACTGGGACTCAAATCAATGGAGTGGACCAGAGGGAAGAAAGAAACAATTAAGCAGAAAAGAATGAAGAAACAAGGAGTCAAAAAAATGAGGAGAGGCTTAGGAACCTCCAGGATATCTTTAAACATCCCAACATCTGACTTATAGGGGTACCAGAAGGGAAAGAGGAAGAGCAACAAGTGGAAAACTTATCTGAACAAATAATAAAGGAGAACTTCCCCATTCTGGCAAAGGTAATAGACTTCCGGGAAGTCCAGGAAGCTCAGAGAGTCCCAAAGAAGGTGAACCCAAGGAGGAACACAGCAAGGCACATTGTAATTACATTAGCCAAGATTATCATGAAGGAGAGAATTCTAGAAGCAGCAAGGGATAAGGGCACAGTGACCTACAAAGGAGTTCCCATCAGACTGTCAGCGGATTTCTCAAGAGATCTCACAGGCAAGAAGAGGCTGGAAAGAAGTATTTAAATCATGAAAGGCAAGGACCCACATCCAAGATTGCTCTCCACCAAAGCTGTCATTTAGAATAGAAGGGAAGATAAAGTGCTTCTCAGATAAGGTCAAGTTAAAGGAGTTCATCATTACCAAGCCCTTATTATATGAAATGTTAAAGGGACTTATCTACGAAAAAGAAGATAAAAATATGACAGTAAAAAGACAGCAAAGTCACAGATATTAATAACCACACCTAAAACAAAAGCAAACTAAGCAAACAAGTAGAACAGAAACAGAAACCCAGAAATGGTGATCACATGGAGGGTTATCAACAGGAGAGTGGGAGGAGAGAGGGGGAAAAGGTACAGAGAACAAGTAGCATAGGCAGTGAGTGGGTAGAAAATAGACAGGGGGAGGGCAAGAATAGTGTGGGGAAAGTAGAAGCTAAAGAACTTATGACACATGGACATGAACTAAAATGGGGAATGTGGGTGGGAGAGTGTGTGCAGGGTGGAGGGGAATGATGGGGGAGAAATGGAACAACTGTAATAGCATAATCAATAAAATATATTTTTTAAAGAAATAAACTTCCAGTGTTCAAGAAAAAAAAAAGAGAGAGAGAGAGAAATGGGGTTGCTAGTCTCAAACATAAACTCAGAGGACGCACTGATGGGTAGCTTATCACATGTGTGAATGCGGTAGAACCTGTGGTAGGATGTTAAATACAGAGGAAAAAAATGAGTTGCAGTGTGGTCAAAAGAAAAATGTTTCCCGTCTGACACCACGCTGTTGAAGCAGATGTTCCTGGGCTGGACCTTGGCAACTGCTCACCTGGATTCTTGCCTCTACTCTTCAGCTCTCACGATAAACTCAGGTAAAGTTTGATAGGCTTTTTCAGCAGGAAGGGAATTCCAATTGAATCAGTTATAATCACAGAATGGGGGGGGGTTGACATAAGGGAGGAAAAAGCAGCAGAAACACGAGTTTTCAAATGCTTGGCAGGAGCCCATGGCAAGACTAAAATAGTCTAAACCCAAATTGTGTGATTTCATATCAAATGAAAATTTTCTGTGGGTCCTAAATCTGCTCCAGAATCTGCTTGGAAGTCCCTATGGATCCATACTTTGTAAAGATCAAAGTGGTTTACTGGGTACTTTGTTTGTTTGTTAGTTTATCACTCTTTTCAGATAAGAGATTCCAGGGATAAACCCAAAAATGATGCAAATGAATGGTAGAGAGCACCCTGGCTTAGGGACACTCCCCTGCAAAGTCTTATCTCCGTATTCAAACACTAGGCACACCCCCAACCCTTTCAAATTTCTAGATGTGTAATTGGGTTTGTTTTTCAGAAACCATGCTGTACCATTTTCACCCAGCAGAGGGAGGAAGAGTGCCAAGTCAGTGCAGAAATAGCAAGATGATAGGGTGTGCACACACTACTCAGTTTGATATTTGTCCAGTGATTTTTAAGTGCTAAAAATAATGTCATAGGATTGAAATTAAATTCCATGTAAAGCCAGCTCTTGGAAAAATGCTGAAAAAGGAGATGTTTATTTTGAGTGGGTGCTCACCTCTGCCACTCCTCAGGAGCCCAGCATGGCTCCAGTTCAGACATGGCCTTCTGGCAGCCTGCTGTTTCCATACTTTTCATCCCCCAAGTTTTGAAACAACCTGCTCAGGTCACGCAACACCTCTGTGGTCTTTTGAGTCCAGGCTTTATGCACAGTCTGCAAACCATGGCACTTTCTTCTTTAGCTAACAGAAATGGTCAGGTTCCTGCCTTCTCCTATTTGGTCCACAAAATGGGAAACGGTGAGTTCGAATTGAAGTGCAATGCATCTTGAGAAGTCATGTTTGGGAGAAATGGGGTATAAACACTTAATCGTGCCAAACCTTCTCAAGGGTTCAAGCAGTTTTCCAAAGCCCTTTTTTTTTTTTTTTTCATTCTTCACAGCCCTATACCTGTGCTTTTTTAGCACTGATTCAACACTGCCTGACTTTCCCTCATCAGAAGTGATGACATTTTTATGACATCATACATGGAGAGAAATTTTCTTCACCTTGCTTTTCTAGGGTCTGAAAGTAGTTAAAAGCACTCCATTGACCATTTAACTGGTGTGCTTTTCTGGGCAAGAAAGGCTTTTGAGCAGAGGGCATTCCTCAAATGGAAGCAGATGACACAATGGATAATAGGCTAAGGCATGACTCACCCTTTCCAGCCCCCATGGGCTTCTTCCTTACCCAACCCAGGGAATATGGACCCCAGTGCAAGCACACAGTCCGGAAGGGCTCTTCAAAGTGTTTCCTGATGCCATGGATTTACTTTTATTAAGAGAGCAGAGAGAGGGATCATATAAGTGGTATGGGTTTCGGACTATCATGAAAAGTCAGCAATGATTCTAGTTATCAGTGATTCTGGGTACTTAGCATCAGTGAGGCAGAGAGAAGTAGGAGAAGCATGTTCTCTCTGAAGCTTGAACTTGCCAACTTGAAATATTTCTCCCAGTGGCTGGTTTCCATCTTAGGAAATTGCTAAGATATAATGTGATGAACAGATACTTGAAAGTTTTCAGTAAGTTCAACAATGCTAATCAACTCATTAATATTTTAAAATGTATTAAATGCCTGCAGTAAGATAATATACCAATAGAAAATTGAAATTTAAAAAGGTGTAAAAGGGGGAAACAGGAAACAGAAACAAGAAACAGAAATAGTAAGGGGAGAGGAATATTTAGTAGAAAAGAAACTCTTGGGGAAGGTGTGGCAGAAAGCCGATAACTGTTCCAGGTGCCACTAGTGGATTCACGTCCTGGGCCCCCTGCACTTCATGACCGTTAGCAAAACCCAACAGGGGGGTTTGCTCTGACAAGCAGCAATAGAACTAAAGCTTTTGTCTGTGCTGGTAGTAATCTACTCACGACTTGGAGATATGCCTTCTATGCCAGGCTTGCTGCTCTATCATGTTCCTAAAATGGCTCATTACTGTTAACTTAAAAATAAAAAGACCTTTTAAAGTGAGATACAACAAACATTTATTGAGATCAATAGAAATAGCTATTCAAGAATCAACAATTGAGGCAGAAGCCCAAATAATGTTCTGACTAGGAAAAAAAGACAATGGATATTTCTGAGAAAGGGAAGGGGAACAATTATATGAACACAAGGAAGGTACTTCTATTGGCGCAGATAATATAGTGATGTCAACCCTAAACAGTGTTTTAATTTTTCAGCCCGGTCCAATTTAGCGGTTCAGCAGCCATAATAATTGCTTTCTTGTTATCTTTGCAGACAGTTCTTTCACAAGGCACAAGTTGGCTTCAGCTCAGTCTAAAGGTTATTTCGCCATGTCTAACATTCCAGACATTTGAGACATAAGACCTGCAAGGCAGTTCCTCTGATGTGGCAGCTCCACCTCCATTTTAAAGTGGCTCTGTTTATGTTATTGTTTACATGAACAGAAAGAGCTGTTGTAAAAATCAGGTTCCTGAGCCCCATTTCAGACCTAATAAATCCAATGTCTGGGCACCAGGGTTAGTTTGCTTTTTAAGCTCCGCAGTGCTGATGAATTGCTTTCTTTCTCTTTTTGCAAATGTGTCAGAAAGAGGGTTACATTTTCTTTTAAGGAATAATAATTTAACTAAGTTTTGTAAAAAGCACCAAAGGTGAGAATAGCTATGGTTCTAAGAGTATTTCACTTCATTTATTTTAGTCTTCTGATTCATTATAGTTTCCTATTTGAAGAAGATGCGTTTCTCCTTGTGGTTCTGCTCTTCTCATTGTTGCTGCAGGTAGGTATCAACTAGAGATCAGACTTGAGATGACCGTCCTGTAGGTTTTCAGTTCAACAAACATTGAGTGTCCTGAGCCAAATAGGCAAAGTCCTGCCTGAAAGAACTGAGAGGGTGCAGAACTGCAGGGATTGGCAGTAGAAGAAAGAAAAACAAACGTGGAAAAAAGATAGTGCAGTGGAGAGAGGATTAGGGACAAGATGGTAGCATTAGTTCATCGAACATCCTTAAGCAACAGAGAGAGAACCATGAATAATCCCAGCCCCTGCCCCCAGCAAGCACCATCAGGGTAGGTAACATCCTTTTTTTCTTTTTTAATTTTAAATTCTAGTTTACATTTAATATTATTCTGTATCAGTTTCAAATGTGTAACATAGACAAGTGCTCTGTACAGTGGTCCCCAATATTTCAAGAACCCACCTGGACACGTACATAATTATTACGATACTACTGACAATATTCTTTACGCTGTAATTTACATCTCCGTGACTGCTCTGTCCATTTACACTTCATTGTCAACTGGGACGAAAGCCCTTTTTCTAGAGCACTTGAGCTCACGAGATCGGCAGGCGCGGTGAGAACTGGGGTGAAGAAAAGCAACTTCCCTTCTACTTTGATTCATCTACGGCCCGCTCTGACCGCAGGACTTCAGCGCGAGAACTATAGTGCCCTCCCGAACACCTCCTCCCAACCCGCCCACCAGTTCCCACATCCCAGCCCCCGGAGACAACAGGGGCCAAGCCAGTTCCGAAATGCCCAGTAACCCCGCCCCCTTGGTCGCGCTCAGCTCAACGCGAGAACGCAAAGTCCCGCCATCAGCGCATGCGCACACCTGCCACTCTCGTGCCTCAGGCCCCTCCCTACACTCAAAGGCGCTAGCAATGTTTGGAGTTACCAGGGAGCTTCAGAAGGCTCACGAAGGCGTCTGGTCGCCGGGGCAACCAGGGAAGACAAAAAAACCAGTCCGGGTAGCAGTGGCTTAGCGGCTGCGATGGTGTCGAACCCCGTGCACGGCCTGCCTTTTCTGCCGGGCACGTCCTTTACGGACTCCACGGTGAGAACTTCTCCGCCCAACTCCTTCTTGTCGCTACCTGTCCCCACCCTCAGAGGCTTTGGAGGGCTCGCCGCCCTCTCTCTCTTCTCCACCCAAGATTGTTCTCACTCCCTTCAAACCTGTCCTCTGCCGCGACCCTCTTTTCTCTTACCTGCCCCGCTCAGCCTCACCCTCTCTATCGTATCCGTTATCCGCCGCTCCATCCCGTTCTAGTTTTTCCACTCCACCTCGGCAGTCTGTTGCTTTCATTCATTCAGGCTATTGGCTTAGCCATATTCTTCCTTGCTGCTCTAGCCCCTGCTTCTTCTCCCTCTAGATCACTGCCCCCCCTTCCTCCCAAGCTCTCGTCCTCTCCCACTCTCATTCTCCCACACTGTACCCCTCTCTTCCCACGTCCATCATTAACCCCTTACCACCTCTCCGCTAGCCTCCACCCTTTCTCCCACTCAACATCTCTACACCTCCATCCTCATGACCACAGCACCATCCCACCCTTTCTCCTCAGGCCAATCGTTCTCTTCCTCCTTCCCCTAAATCCTAGCTCAAGTAACCTTTCACACCCCCAGCTCCATTTCCGTCTTATATTTCATTTCAACTCATCCTCTTCTTTCCATAGGCCCTTTTCCGCAGTCTGCACCCTTCTCATTTATGCTTCTACCCAGCAGCTTCCCTTTTCTGTCCAGCATTTCTGCCTTTTCTGTTGTAAATTTTGGTCCCACCTTCTCCCCATTCCTGTTTATATCTTCTTTCTCAATTATTCCTCTAAAAGTTAAACTCTCAACACAGGCCTGTCTTCCTTCCAAACCATCCTTCCCGGCTTTGTAGAAGATAATTCCATTGCAGTTCCTTCAACTACAACAGATTAATTTTTTCCTACCCCTAGTTCTATTATTTTCAATCTAACATTTTAATTAAAGATTCATGTTTAGATTTTGTTTTGCCACTTCCTGACCTTAAGTGTATTTAGTGGCTTCTCTAGACAAAATTGAAGAGAGAAAAAAAGCTTTTTCTTTCCTAACATAGTTTAGCCCTTGACAAAATTATTTAGTATTTGTTTTAATTCTAACAGGGTTACTGAAATATATGTTGGAAGATCAATATTGAGATTCAGTAGACTGATAGCATAGATGACACAATAACAATTTATATTTAAATGGCTTAATAATTTAAGCTAAAAGTTCCTCTTCATGGTCATAAAGGTAAGATAAAATACATAGTCAATTTATTGGGGGCGGGTAAGAATGAATTAAAATTGAAAGTTTGGTGAGGAAATTTGGATTCTGAATCTGTTCTTCAAATTTTTCCTACATTAAGACACAGCATCATAGATTTTTCACTTCAGTGGTCTTTTAAGTTTTATATAATTTAGAAAATGTTGTAGGCTCATTGCTGCCCTGTGTGGAGCAGCCTAAGCGTTTGGTGTTGGTGAGTGCCAGTTACCCACAAGGCAGGGTTGATTACAGAGGTGTGGGCTGGAGGTGCCAAGCCCTAAGACACACTGCCATACTACAAGTAAGATGAATTATGCATTGGACATATTTCATATTTTAAATACTTTTTGTCTTACCTGAAATTTGAAAAACATGGTCACTGTCTTCAGCACTGAAGGACTCCATGTGTACAACTCTCACAGCATTAAGAACCATAATGACTAAGAAGGGTGGGGAGGCCTTAGGTCGCCTTGCTTGGGATGCCCACGAGGATCCACTAAAAAGGTCATATGTTGAGTGATGGTAGCGATGTCTCTCTGAAACGGGGAAAGAAAATGAAGCAGTGATGTTATTTGTCTTTCTCCATCTTGAGAAGGTGGAGCTTGGACTTACACAAATTACCCACTCAAAAAGTCAACTGGGCCCATTTTGTTCTGTTATTTGTGTTATGCATCTGGTGAAGCTCTTGTCATCTGACTTGTGACACTGAATTTGTGACCCTAAAAAAATTTCTATAGTCTATAACTCTTATAGCAAAAGAAATTTACTCCATTATACCTTTTTGGTTAGTACAGATCTTGAAAATGGTAGGTTGGGGTAAAAACAAAATAGTAGGTAGATAAGTAAGCCATTCTTTCATTAAAAATATACTTTATGATTTAGCCTAATTTTTATGTACATGTATATAAATATATATGTGTATTTGTATGTATAATATATATGTACATACATATACATATGATTTTGAAAGTAACCTACCATTACAAAAAACAGAAAAAGGAAAAAAATTTCCATCAAATTAACCTCTAATTTTTCTTTTCATTTTCTTCCCCAGCTTTATTGAGCTATAGTTGACATATAACTTTGTGTAAATTTAAAATGTACAGCTGGTTGATTTGAGACACATATTTTGCACAATGATTACTACCACTGTTTTAATTACTGTAGCTTTGTAATATACAAACTACAGTTTACCCTTTAACAACTCAGGATTATGAGTGTATACCTCCTGCGCAGTGGAAAATTTGCATATAATTACAGCCATCCCTCTGTATATATGGATTCCTAACCACAGAATTGACCCTTGAACAACACTAGTTGAACCACAAAAGTCAATTGAAAAAAATTCATGTATAAATGGACCTGCATATTTCAAACCTGTATTGTTAAAGGGTCACCATAATTTGAAATCAGGAAGTGTGATACCTCCAGCTTTGTTGTTCTTTCTCAGCATGGCTTTGGCTATTCAGGTCTTTTGTGGTGTCATAAATTTTAGGATTTCTTTTTTCTGTGAAAACTGCCATTGGAATTTCAGTAGAGATTGCATTAAATATGTAGATTACTTTGGGTATTATGAACATTTTAATAATATTAAGCCTTCCAGCCATGATCACAAGTTATCTTTCCATTTGTTTATATCTTCGATTTATTTCATCAAAGTCTTATAGTTTTCAGTATACACATTTTTTCACCTCTTTGGTTAAATTTATTCCTAAGTATTTTATTGGTTTTCATGCTATTGTGAATGGGATTGTTTTCTTTATTTATTTTTCAGATATTTCATTGTTAATGAATAGAAACACAACTGATTTTTTGAATGTTGATTTTGTATCCTCTAAATTTACTGAATTTGTTGATTAGTTAGTTATAACTTTGGAGGGGGTTACTCTTTAGAGTTTTCTAAATGCAAGATTATATTGTCTGCAAACAAAGAGTGTTTTACTTCTTCCCTTCCTATTATTTCTTTTTCTAGTCTGATTGCTCTGGCTAGGACTTCCAGAACTATGTTGAATCAGAGTGGTGAGAGTGGGCATCCTTGTCTTGGTCATGCTCCTAGAGGAAGATCTTTCAACCTTTCATCATTGAGTATGATGTTAACTATCTTTGAGCTTGTCATATATGTCTGTAACTATGTTGAGGTATGTTCCTTCTATACTCAATTTGTTGAGTTTTTATCCAGAATGGATATTGTATTACCTTTTATTCATCTATTGAGAGTATCATATGATTTTTATCTTTCATTCTATTAATATGGTGTATCACATTTATTGATTTGTGCTATGTTAAACCATCCTTGCATCTCAGAGATAAATCCCACTTGATCATGGTATATGATCCTTTTAATAAGCTGTTGAATTTAGTTTACTAATATTTTGTTTATTTTGCATCTTATTTCATCAGGGATAGTGGTCTGTAATTTTCTTTTCTTGTATTGTCCTTATCTGGTTTTGGTATCAGGGTAATGCTGGCCTTATAAAGTGAATTTGGGAGCATCCCTCCTCTTCAGTGTTCTGGAAGAGTTTGAGAAGGATTTGGATTAATTCTTTTTAAAATATTTGGTTCTGAACTATAAACGACCCTGAATAGCTGCAGCAATTTTAGGAAAGAAGTAGGAGGGATCTCAGTACCTGATATCAAACTATATCACCAGGCCATGGTAATCAAAACATTCTGGTACTGGCATAAGAACACACATAGATCAATGGAACAGAATAGAGAGCCCAGAAATAAACCCAAGTCTCTACGGTCAATCAATATTCAACAAAGGGGGCAGCAGCATGAAATGGAGTAAAATTAGCCTCTTCAACAAGTGGTGTTGGGAGAACTGGACAGCTACATGCAAAAAAAAAAAAAAAGAGACTCGACCACCAACTTACACCATACACAAAAATAAACACAAGATGGATAAAAGAGTGAAATATAAGTTGTGATACCATAAAAGTCCTAGAGGAGAACATAGGCAGGAAAATCTCTGATATTCCACGCAGCAATATTTTCCCCGATACATCCCTTAGAGCCAGGGACATAGAGGAAAGAATAAACAAATGGGACTTCCTCAAAATAAAAAGCTTCTGCACGGCTAAAGAAAACAGCAAAATGAAAAGGGAACCAACCATATGGGAAAATATATTTGCCAATGATACCTAGGACAAGGGTTTGATCTCCAAAATATACAAAGAACTCATCCTACTCCACTCCAGGAAGACAAACAACCCAACTGAAAAATGCGCAAAGGACTTCAACAGACACTTCTCCAAGGAGGGCATACAGAGGGCCCAGAGACATATGAAGGGATGCTCAGAATCACTAGCCATCAGAGAGATACAATAATTTGTAAGCTACAATGAGATACCACTTCATACTGGTGGGAATGGCCATCATAAACAAATCAACAAACAGCAAGTGCTGGTGAGGTTGTGGAGAAAAGGGAACCCTAGTGCACTGTTGGTGGGATTGCAGACTGGTGCAGCCACTGTGGAAAACAGCATGGAATTTCCTCAGAAAACTAAAAATGGAACTGTCTTTTGATCCAGCAATTCCACTGCTGGGATTATACCCTAAGAATCCTGAAACACCAATCCAAAAGAACCTATGCACCCCAATGTTCATAGCAGCACAATTTACAATAGCCAAGTGTAGGAAGCAACTTAAGTGCCCATCAGTAAATAAGTGGATCAAAAAACTTTGGTACATTTACACAATGGAATACTACACAGCAGAAAGAAAGAAGGTTCTCCTACCCTTTGTGACAGCATGGATGGATCTGGAGAGCATTGTGCTAAGTGAAATAAGCCAGGTGGTGAAAGATAAATACTGTATGATCTCACCTATAAGTAGAATCTAATCAACAAAACAAACAAGGGAGCAAAATATAACCAGAGACATTGAAATACAGAACAAACTGACAGGGACCAGAGGGGAGGGAGAGAGGGTGATAATGGAGGAAAATGGGAAGGGTCATCAAGGAACATGTATAAAGGACACATGACAAAGCCAAAGAGGGGAGGATTGAGGATGGGAGGTGGGGTGGGGGGAGTGGCAGGGGTAAAATGGAGACACCTGTACTTGAACAACAATAAATAAATGGGAAAATAAAACAGGATAATTACACCAAAAATAGATAAGATAAAATAAAATAAAAATTTGGTTCTGGCTATTCTTGTTGGTTGATCTTTGATTACTGATTCAATATCCTTATTCATTATTGGTCTGTCCATATTTTCTATTTCTTCATGATTCAGTCTTGCTAGGGTATATGTTTCTAAGAATTTATCCATTTATTTTCAGTTATCTGGTTTGTTGGTGTATACCTATAAACAGTAGTCTCTCATGAGTCTTTGTATTTCTGTGGTATCAGTTATGTCTCCTTCCATTTCTGTTTTTACTTATTTGAATCCTCTTGTTTTCTTAGTTTACCTAAAGTTTTGCCAATTTGGTTTATCTTTTCAGAAAACCAGCTCTTAGTTTTGTTGATCTTTTCTATCAGTTTTCTCTCTCTATTTCCTTTATTACTGCTCTGATTTGTGTTGTTTCCTTCCTTCTGCTAACTCTGTGCTTAGTTCTTTTTTCTAGTTTCTTGAGGTATAAAGTTAGGTGATTTATTTGAGATTTTTGTTCCTTTTTTAAAATTTATTTTTTAATTCCAGTTGGAATGAAATATTATATTAATTTCAGATGTACAACATAGTGATTAGACATTTATATACCTTATGAAACAATTACCCCAGTAAGTCTAGTATCCTTCTGACACCAACCATAATATGCATCTTTCTTTTTTCTTTCTTGTTTCTTAATGCACACATTTATTGCTATAAAAATCCCTCTTAGAAGTGCTTTTGCAGCATCCACATGATTTTCATATGTGTGTTTCCATTTTTGTTTGTTTCAAGGTATTTCCTTTGATTTCTTTGACCCATTGATTGTTCAAAGAGTGTTTTGCTTAATTTTGACATATTGTGAATTTTCTAGCTTTCTGTTATTTCGTATCATTGCAATCAGAAAAGATACTTTGTGTGATTTCAATCTGTTGAGACTTGTTTTGTGACCTATCATATGATCCATTCTGAATAATGTTCTATGGGTACTTGAGAAAAAAGTGATTCTGCTGCTGTTGGATGGGTTGTTCTATATATGTATTAAGTTCATTTGATCTTAGTTCAAGTCCAGTGTTTCCTTGTTGATTTTCTATCTGACTGATCCACCCATTGTTGAAAGTGGAGTACTGAAGTCTCCTACTCTTGTTTTTTTCTGTATTTCTCTCTTCACATCTGTTAGTATTTTCTTAATGTATTTAGGTGCTCTGATGTATGCATGTATATTTATAATTGTTATATCCTCTTAATGAATTGACCACTTATTATATAATGACTGTCTTTGTATCTCATTACCACTTTTGGCTTAAAGTTTATTTTATGTGGCATAAGTACAGCTACCCCTGCTTTCTTTTGGTTTCCACTTGCATGGAATATCTTTTTCCATCCCTTCATTTTCAGCCCATGTGTGCCCGTAAAGCTGAAGTGAGTCTCTTCTAGGCAACATATGGTTAGGTCTTTTTCAGGAAAATAATCCAGCTTGCCTTTTGACTGGAGATATCAATTAATTTGTATTTAGTGTAATTATTGATGGGTAAGGACTTACTAAAACCAGCTTTTGTTTTCTGGCTGTTTTGTAGTTCCTTTGTTCATGTCTTCCTCCCTTGCTGCCTTCCTTTGTGAACTGATGACTTTCCATAGTGGTGTGCTTTGGTTCCCTTCTCTTTATCTTCTGTGAATCCACTGCAGGTTTTTGCTTTGTGGTTACCATGAGGCTTACGTAAAACATGTATCTGTTTTAATACTTTTGTCCTTTAACATTTATACTAAATTCAAGTAGTTAACACATCACCACATTATAGTCAGGGTATTCTGAATCTGACTATCTGCTTATCTTTACCTGTTTGTTATATATTTTCATGTTACAAATTAATGCCTTTTTATTTCAGCTTAAAGAACTTCTTACAGCATTTCTCTTAAGTTAGGTGTAGTGGTGATGAATTCTTTTATTGTTAGGAAAAGTTTTTATCTCACCTTTATTTCTGAAGCTCAACTTTTTTGGGTAAAATATTCTTAGTTGGTAGTTGCTCTCTTCCAGCACTTTGAATATATCATCTCATTCCCTCCTGGCCTGCAAGGTGTCTACTGAGAAATCCATGATAGTTTTATGGAGGTTCCCTTGTATGAAAGATTTCTTTTTCCTTTTACTGTTTAAAAATTCTTTCTTTGTCTTTGATTTTAGACAGTTTTATTAACAGTTTATATAATCTTCTTGGAGAAGATTATTTTGGTTTGAAAATTATAGGTGATCTATTAGCTTCATGAACTTGGAAATCTAACTCTCTCCCTGGGTTTGGGAAGTTCTCAGCCATTATTTCTTTAAGTAAACATTGTACCCCTTTCTCCCTCTCTCCTCCTCTGGGACTCTCAAGATGCATATGTTATTTCTGTTATTAATGTCCTGTAAGTTCCTTAGGCTTTCTTCATTCATTTTCATTCTTTTTTCTTTTTGCGCTGCTGGTTGGGTAATTTCAAATGATTTGCCTTCTAGCTCACAGATTCTTTCTGCTGCTTATTCAAGTCTTCCATTAAAGCTACTATTGAATTCTTCAGCTCAGTCATTTTATTCTTCAGCTCCAAAATTTCTTTTTGTCTCTTTTTAATGTTTTCTATCTTTGTTGAACTTCTCACTTTGTTCTTCTATTGTTTTCCTGATATTGTTAAATCATTTATCTGTGTACTGTTGTAGCTTTCTGAACATCTTTGAGGCAATTACTTTGATTTGTTATTTGGAAGTTTCTGGCTTTTCACTCCTGGGTCTAGTGCTGCAGGGCACCAGGTGGGGGGTTGTGTAGCAGTACTGGGTCTGGCAGCGTTGTGGGCAGGCATGATGTCTCTTGGGCTCAGACCACTGGGTCTGCAGCATTGACAACTGTGTGATCCTTGGCAAGTACCATAGGTGTTCCACATTGGCTGCAGGGGCTGTTCAGGATTTCAGTGGCACCTCCAGGTCCAGTAGGTAGGGACCAGGACGGCCAGCAGTGGTGACCCAGATCCAGTGGTGTGCACCTTCTCACCTGCAAGGGGCCTGATGCTGGTGGCAATGTAGTTGCAGGGGCTGTTTGCAGATACATGCATAGTTGTGGCAGCCTGAGCAAGCAGCAAGGTCTGGGGCCAACAATGGATTCACTGGCAGCTACAAAGGCCCCAGTTGTCAGTGTGCTCTCCCATCTCCAGGTGCGCCCTCTCCTGCTGGGCATGCACTTTGCAAGAGGCCTGTACTGGGGGTCAGGGCAATTACTTGCAGGTGCCCAGCTGGAAGGGCTAGCTCCGGGCTCATGCACAGCAGTGGGGGTCAGCTGGGGGTTGGTGTCTATGCCGGTATCTTGTGCTTGAGCAGCTGCAGGGGCCTGAGTTGGCTACCTCTAGCCCGGACAGGGAAAAGAGGGGTGTGGAAGGTGACAGCAAACATGAATACCTGTGGAGTGAAATCCAGTGAAGTCTGCAGGGAATACATAGTGGTTGCTGCCATACTTGCTATTGACTTCAGGTAAGTGTCAGAATCTTCTGGAATTGTCCACTGGGCAGTTCTCTGTGAACCCCACTCACTGCCAATCGTGGCTGCTGCCAGCAAACCTGGTTTTCTTCTTTGCCCCTAGCTGGCTTTGTATACTTTAGCTCAACTCTTCTGGGTAGGGTGAAACTGATGTGGGACCTTCGTGCTGTGCTGCCCCCAAAGACTAGAGAAGCTGGTTGCTCATCCTGTCTTCTTTTCCTGGCAAGTGGAACTCTAGCTGGGCAATTCCCTCTTGGCACTGAACAAGGCCAGCTTGGGGGATGGGATGATGCAGGCAAAATGAAGTTCTCTTTCTTCTCTTTTTGTGTGATTATTGTCAGATTTTTTTGTTTGTTTGTTCCACTATATTGCTGAAACCTCCTAAGTAGACTCTAGAGCTTCCAAAGCTGTTTTTGGTTCATGGGTAGCTGTCTAATCACTGATCTTTGTGCAGAGACAGGGAGACCAGGGTCTTCTATGTCACTATTTTGGTCTCCTCTATCTTCAAAATTATTTCCTTTACATTTTTTAATTTTTTATTTAATAGTTTGGTTTTTTCCAATTACCAATAAAAATTAGCCCATTGGAAAAAAAAGTGAACATAATTCAGAAATGTGTAATACAGACAAAGAGCATTCACCAAATCCAGTGTCTTTTCATGTGCATGTTTTCATGCTTGTACACAATTTCATGTGCATGTTTTCATGCTTGTAGTTGTAGTATACATACAATTTCATACACTGTTTTGGGGGGCTTTTTAAATCAAACATTTCCCCTCAGATTGCCACATAGTCTTTAAAACCAATATTTTTTTAAAGATTTTATTTTTTTATTTTTAGAGGGAAAGGGAAGGGGAAAGACAGGGAGAGAAACATCAATGTGTGGTGGCCTCTCACACGCCCCCTACTGGGGACCTGGCTGGCAACCCAGGCATGTGCCCTGACTGGGAATTGAACCAGTAATCCCTTGTTTCACAGGCCAGCACTGAATCCACTGAGCCACACCACCCAGGGCAAAACCAGTATTTTAATGACTGCGTAATAGTTCACTAAGTGAATTTTCCATTATTGACTTACATGTTTGTCTTTTAGATTGTTTCCTATGCTTTTACTATTGTACCTAACATTATAATGGTCAACTTTAGGCATATTGTTTTTCCCCATAATTTTGGACTATGTCCTTTAAGGATGAGGTAGAATTACTGAGTTCAACACTTTACGTATGTAATATCTACTTTCTTTTCAAAGACTTTTGTGAATGTATCAGTATCATTGTAATAGGAAAGGTCTTTCATTGCAGGTAAAAATTGTTTTCACAGAAGCAGCTTCACTAGGTTTCATGGTTTCTGACCACCAGATAAGATGAAAAACATGGGAAGACTAGTGAAAAATTACTATTTAAGAAAACTAAAATTAGTTTCTCATGAGAAGTGAGCTGGTAATTAATTGGGTGTTCTGGAGAAGGGCTTTATGTTTTAAACTTGGATGCTGCTTTCCTCCTTGTTTCTGGCTAAATGTTTCAACTTCAAACATGAGGACCTTATATTATAGGTACACTTTTTGATACAGGGTTTGTGAAATTTATAAGCAAAGGTTTAAGTTATGACATTTTTGAAAGTTAGTCCTTTTACTAACAAATTTTATTAATATCACACTTCTTTTCTTCTTCAGAAAACAGCATTTCATAGAAGCCAGACGCTGGGCTACAGGAACGGCTATGCAGTCGCTCGACGTCCAACGGCCGGGATAGGCGGGGACCGGCTCCAGGTCAACCAGCTGTCCCAGGCTGACCTGGATGAGCTGGCCAGTAAGGCGTCACTTCTGACTTATGGCCAACCTAAGCAGGCCCCACTGGCAGATTTTATTCCTGCACATGTGGCTTTTGACAAAAAGGTATCATCTGGGATTTTAGGGTATCCCGTGAATTCAGGAGAGCCAACTGTTTCCAGAAAAGTCAGCAATAAATGACAGGTTTTCCAGAGTACTCGGAGGAGATTGTTCAGATGCCTCAACCCTTAGTCATCAGCAGCTGAACTCAGGATTGAAAGAGCCTTTCTTTAGTCAGGAAGCCGATTACAGAAAATAATTCCCCATAGACTTCACTGAAATATTTTCCAAATGCAGTTAAAGAGAAGTTGGATGAATTCTGAATTCTTGAGTTCGTGTTTTCTTCTGTGTTTACCTGCTCTGTGTTTTCTACTTTTTAAAAGTTTTCAATTCTGTAATGATGACAAATCCTCCATCTCCGTGAAATGCAAAAAGTCTTCGTGACAACAGCTCCATCTATTGTCAGTTTTCTCCAGGCTGTCTTCTTAAGTTTGTTTTTCAGGGAACATTTCGGGCTTGGCACAGCGTAATCAAAGTGCGGTATAACCGTTTGGTTTGTGTCTCATCTGCCCTTATGCTTTTGTGACGTGAGTTACCTTATCTCTACCTGTTGGCGTTTCCACATCACCCTTGATCTTCCTTGTCAGCGGGTCTCCTCTTTACACTAAGGTGAGGTAGTCCTAACTCTGGCCATGCGATAGAATCACAGATGACACTTTTAGGAAACTTAGATGCTTCCCTAGTACTCATAATTCTCATTTCCAGGTGACTTTTGTGTATAAGTGGCTCTCAGAACTACTGACCAGTTTTTATAAGTTACCTTTTCTAATTTACTGCTAGCCTATTTTTTTTGTCTTTCATTTTTATTATTTTTGTTAAACGCCTATACCATTTTCATCGAGCTAGTCAGCCTTTATTGAGTAGCTATGAAGCTGGAGATTTGGAGCTACAAAATAGTCTGGTGTTAGAACTATGCCATTTACATTAATAATCACTTTGTTTAAAACAATTTTAATGTATCAGCCAGAATCTATATAATCCCTTCTTTCCCATCTCAATTAATACGTTTGATAGGAACAATTCACATACTAATTCATAGGCTAAACCTAAAAATCCACTAAATGGTATCAGTTACATGTTCGGATATTTCTTTACATATTTTTTGTTTGTTTCTCTTCTTCATTCGCAGCTGTGACAGACACTGCAAAACTAGTAGGTAAGGAAGGAGGTTAAAAGAGAGGAGTGGGATAGGTATTTAGCAGTTTATCACGTTATAAATCCTGGCAGGTTCAAGTTTTATGGAAAAGAATAGCAAATAACTATTATCAACTCTGAAGTGTATGAAGTCATATGTGCCATGAGAAAATATTAATGAAATGCAGAGGGAGAAATTGTGCCTGAATAGGTAATAGACTTCTTATTTTTTTCTGTTATTTTATGCTAATTGTCAGTATTTAATTTATACTTTTAAAATAGTATTCATAATTCATTTTTTAAAGATAGGCATGAAGAAGTATACTTACATTTTAATATTTCTATTCATTTTACTTGGACCTGTTGTACAGATAAAAAGATCCTTACTGTATATACTGAGGTAGAGAGTAGTTAAATGCATGGTTTTGAAATTAAGATTTTTTTCGCAATAGGGAATTATAGTTTTTCTGAATTAAATCTGTGTCATTTTTTTAGGACTACCTGGAGTCTATTTAATAGCCAACATAACTGTCCATATTTTGGACATTCTTTGTACTGTGCCTTGTCTTCAGAGTAAAATTTTATTTCTTCTGCAGGTGTTAAGGACCAGGACATCTGCTGTGAATGCTCTCATCTTTTCTCTTCGCTCCCACACATTTCTCTTCACCGTCACCTGTTGTGTTCTACTTCCCAGGCTCATGTCCCTCTCTGTGTTCCTGATGTTATTTTCTTTTATCTTTTTCATCTTTGACTCCCATTTCAAACCTGCTAGTAAGTACTCCTTTACCTAAGGTCATACTGCCCCATCCTAAAAACCCTTTCTACCGTTCAACCCCTTTGAGCAACTTTCTTTCTCACTTGACGGTTAGATCACTTATAATTTGACTTCTCTCTCTGCCCTCAAGCCCCAAACTATTCTTTTTTGCTAGTATTCTCTTTGACCTATTTACAGTACTTGACATTGTTGAGCCTTCTCTTCCTTCTTGAAACTTATCTTTTCTTTTGCTCCACTAGTCTTCACTCTCCCGGTTTTCCTCCCTGTCTGGTTGCTTCTACTCTGGCCTCCCTTTCTTTTCTCACTTTTAAGTGTATGCATTTTAAATGGTCTGTTCTCATTCTTTATGGTACATTCTTCAGCGATCTCACCACTTTTGTGGTCTCAACTATCATCTCAGTGTAGACAACTGTCAATATTTCCAATTCCGACCTTTCTGACACTGCCATGGGATATCTTCCCCTGGATGAGCAGTGGGCACCTCAGGTTCTGTGCGTCTTTAACCCAGATCATCACTTTTTTTCATAGATAGGCTGTTTCTGTGTGGCTCCACAAGGTAACCAAAGCTTGAAACCTAAGCCATTTTTGGCTTTTCTTCCTTTCAGTGATTTGCCAAGTCAAGTAGCTCCCAGTTCCATTTCCTCTCCCATTATCATAGTTCAAACAAGCAATATGTTGAATGTAAACATGTTGTTAACTGTTGTAATAGTCCTGTAATTGTTTTTCATGCTTATAACATGTCCAGTGCTTGGTTTATTCCCTAAAACACATTATGTCATTTTTCTGTGAAAATGCCTTCAGACTGTCTTCACCAGTACAGTAAACATTACCACTGTCTACCTAACTAGCTGCTCTCATCCCCCAACTTGAAAGTCATCCTTGATTCTTCTCTTTCCTTACAACTCATCTCCAAACTTAACAAGCTCTGTCATTTCCATCTCTAAAATATATGGCTAAGTTGCTCATTTATTTCCATCTCCACTCTTACAATTTATTTTCCATAGAGCAGCCAAGCTTGTCTTTTAAAAATGGTGATCCAATTATGTCCTACACCAACAAGCATTTCCATGGCTTTCCCAGTGGCAGACTAGGATCCACCTCTACAGGTTCCTCCCAGTCCCACTTGGTCTGGCCCTCCCAGCTGTTTCTCCAGCTTCCTCTTGGGCCTGTCTTCTCCTTACTGTGTTTCAATCACAGTAGATTTAGTTTCCTTATTTGCTCAAAACTGTAACCCATTCCACCCCTGCCCCCCGCATTACAAGGCCTTTGCACATGCTGTACCTCCTACCTGGACTAGCTTCCCTATGATTGTTACTCAATAAATATTAGTTTAAAAACTGGGATGAATTATTTTTTAACAAATAAAATCAACATATCATCTGTGTCACTGCTAAAAATTGGAAAGCTTAACATGCAACCCACATATATAATGGAATAAGATAATAAAAACAGTGGCTTGGCTTTTCATAATTGTATGTGATATGAAAATATTTATTCAACATTTTTGTGTTTAGTCTTAAAGTAATTGCAAATATTTTCATGTTTATGGTGGCATTCTGAGCACTTCCTGGGTGTCAGGAGACCTGTATTCTAATTCTAGGTCTTCTACCAACTAGTGTTGTGACCTTAGGGAGTCACATTCTCTAGTTTCCTCATTTATAGAATTAGGTTAGAATACACGATAACTAGGAGTCCATCCAACTGTAAAATTCCATAAAAAACACATTTTTAAGTTCAGTGTCTCCATGCTATTTTTTCTTTCCTTTCTACATAATACATTATGATCTTATTCTACCTGCAAAAGCTAATGTTATCCTAACTACTTGCTAAAAAGCTTTCCTATATTCTATCCCAGTCATTTCTTCGTGGGAGGAGCATAGAACTCTTGATTCTATTCTTAATAAGTGCTTTTCTGATTAACAATGAAATAAATAAGTATTTTAGGGGTTACAGTATTATTTACCTGAGACCTCACATATTAGCTTGGCTCTCTGTAACACTGAATTATATGTTGAAAACATGTAGTTTTAGCTGTACATGCAGATCATATGCCAGAGGAAACACCAGTGTTCATTGGACAAACTGACCCATATTAAATGTTTAAAAATGATTGTAAAGACAGAAAAAAACTTCTAGGTGGTGTTTTAACAGGTAAAATTTTTACCACTTACTGTTTATGTCAGACTACAAACTCCCAAATAACCAGGAAACTTGAAAATTTAGTGCTGTAGTTAACAGAATAATCAGTCTCTTCGATTAGAACTGAATATAACATGTACACATAATTAGTTACTTATTTTCTCTACATAATCTGAATGTTCTAAAATAAATATAAAGCAAAGACTGAGCTGTACCTTAATTTTCCCTTTTGCTTCAAAAGTAATATTTTAGATTTTACAAAATGGTCACGTGGTCACAATTCATTACTGTAGGTGCACAAAGGTTAGGATCCACCCGTAACGATCAGATGGCATAGTCTCAAAGATTTGCTTTTCAATAATTCATTATCATTTAAAAGTTTTAAATAGAATATAAGAAATTCCCATTATTTTCATCTTTAAAGTGTGTGTTTTTCCTTCCTGCCTCCCATTCTAAGGCCAAGTTCCTGTTGCCAAAGGCATTTTCATCCCTTCCAATCTTAGGAAGCAGACAGCATAGGAACGTGGGTGCGCCACGGGGCTCGGTCTTTGGTCTTCCCTCTGTGTATGCTCAGTCCCTTGGTCCAGACTCATGGCTTGAAATGTCCTTTGCATGACGATGATATGCTGTGTCTGGAATTCGTAATTGCCTATTGGACATCTCCTCTTTAGTGTTTAACAGACATCTTAAACTAAACATGTTCAAAATTTAACTCCTGATTTGTCTCCCCATGCCCAAATCTGCTCCACTCCAGATACGGGATGACGATATGGGAACTGCTTCCCATATCAATATGATAGCAGTTTCATGCTTTCATTTGCCTGGGTCAAAATGTTTGAGTCATCCTGATTTTTCTCTAATGTTGACTTCTTTCCCAGGTCAGTCCTGCATCCCAAGTTTCTCCCTGCAATATCAGCTTGTGGTGTCACTTAAACTCGGCAAGTCTAACGTCGAACTCACCATCTGCCCTACAAAATTGTCTTCCTAATGTCTCCATTTCTGTGAGAATCATCACTATATTCCCAGCACTGTGCTTTCTCAGTATCTCATCTGGCTCCCATCCTCCTACTTCCTCACTGTCAATCCAATCAACCTCTCTTTGTTTTTCCATCGCTGGTTAATTTACTACCATGGACCTGGACTGTTGGAGGGGCTTTCAGTTGATCCCATGCCTAGCACCTTCCGCCTCCTCATAGTCTGTGTGCTGCTGCTGGGTTTGCTTCCTCTGCTTCTGTTGCTGGAACCCACTCTTGTCGCCTCCACTTAAACTTTCTCTGCCCACTTTAGTTTGCAAAGATTCCTTTTCTGGACCACTGTAGCACCTGTTATCTGAAGGGTAGTGCCTGAGCTTAGCTACGCCCCTAACCCCTTTGTGGCCTCAGACCAGTCACTCTACCTCTCTGAGTCTCAGTCTCCTCCTTTGTAAAACGAGGGAGGTTTGAACAGCCGATTGCTTCTGGCTCCAACATTTTGTGTATTTATAAATCTGCAGCTCAAATATAGACCATTTCATATATGATTTACTGATTCTGTCCTCAGTGATCATGTCCCCATTTCAGTTCTTTGCAGTTGACCTAAAATGTTACTTTAAAATAATTTTTATATTTTGCTTTTGCCATATTATTTTTCCTTTAAACATTCTATTACATTAACCCTTTTCATCTTTTTATTATGTGTTTCAAGGCCTTCCCTCCACTATATTCATGTTTCTCTTGCGCAGTTGCTTGTTCTCGTTTGGTTTTCACCTTGTTCTTCTTACACAGCAGACTCTGTGCCTCTTTAGCAATGGCACTTATGTGTACAATTAATTCCTCTCTTTTATTCGTTGAGCCATTTTTGTGTCTTTACTAAAGGGTCTCTTTGGTTTTTTGCTCTTATTCTAGGTTAGGTTTGGGTTAACACTTGCCTACCTAAAACATCATTCTAATACTTTCTCTCTCTAAAAAAAAATAATAATTAAAAACAGAAATTTAAAAATTAATCCCGAAGCATGCCAACATAAGCTTTTGATACTATTTTTAAATGTTGTTTAAATGTACTATAGATAGGCCATTTTGACTTCACACTGACACTGAATGCTCTCCAAAGGACCTAGGTTTTGCTCGATCATATATATGCATACTTCTGAACACAATTCACATGTCACCAATGGTAGATTCTGTGATGGGTTGATGATTTGAGAGTTATTCATATAAAGTTTCTAATAATATGTCATTGGTATGCATTTGCAAAGAACTCCATTTCTAAAGAAATGGACATAAGCCTGCATTTTCATTTTTAACTGGAAAGTCATAGTTCTTATCCAAATTTCTTACTCTTTCTAAAAATTCTCAGAGGGATTTTTGAGGGATTAATAGTCTATACATAGTTTGAGTGTTTAGGGCAGAGGTGGGTGAACTTTTTCTGTATAGCACCAATAGAAAATATTTCGGGCTTAGCAGCTATCTTAGTTTGCTCGAGCTGCTATAATAAAATACTACAGACTGGTGGCTTAAATACTAGAACTTTATTTTGTCACTGTTCTGGGAGCTAGAAGACCAAGGTCAAGCTTCTGGCCAATTTAGTTTCTGGTGAGGGCTCTCTTCCTGACTTGCAGAGAGCTGCCTTCTTTCTGAATCCTCACATGGCCTTTCCTCAGTGCATGCTGAGAGACAGAGAATGAATGTCATCATTTCTGTTGGATTAGGGCCCCACTCTAAGAATATCATTTAAGCTTAATTACCTTATAAAGACCCTGTCTCCAAATACAGTCACATTGAGGGTTAGGACTTCAACGTGAATTTTGGGGGGGGTACAAATCATAATGATTGAACTCTGCCCTTGTAATGGGAAAGCAGCCATTAGCAAGTAAGTGTTGATTATTTATGCAATTACTTTATTTGTAGATACTGAAATTTGAATTTCATGTAGTTTCCACATATTGTCAAATTGTATTCTGTTGATTTTTAAAAACCATTTAAATGTAAAAAAACATTCTTAGCTTGCATATAAAAACAGATGGCAGGAGTAGATCTGTCCCCTGGGTCATACTTTGGCGTTCTTTGATTTAGAAGATAGGAATGATCAATATTCAAATCGCCCTGAGTGATTCTCTTTATAGGAGGTTCTTGATATTTTTTGGATGAGAAATGAATACAACACCATTTCTTCTTTCTTTATGTGTTATAGGTGCTGAAATTTGATGCCTATTTCCAAGAAGATGTTCCTATGTCAACCGAGGAACACTACAGGATCCGCCAGGTGAACATTTACTACTACCTGGAAGATGACAGCATGTCAGTGGTGGAGCCCGTTGTGGAAAACTCTGGGATCCCTCAAGGCAAGCTGATCAAACGCCAGCGGCTAGCCAAGAACGACCGGGGAGACCATTACCATTGGAAAGACTTAAATCGAGGAATAAACATTACAATCTATGGCAAAACTTTCCGCATCGTTGAATGTGACCGATTCACACAGGTATAGTATATGTTTTTGGAAGTTTTGGTGTCTGAGGCATTCTAATTTATGAAGGATACACTTATTAGGGTTAGATAGTCTGTCTTGGATAGATTATTATGTGGGTCGGTTTGGTATTTGTATACGAGGGGGGACCCCCCAAAATCTGGAATTATCTTCTGGAGGGCAGGCCCCTTGTAGTACAGGCTTCCCCTGCTAGATGAGTGTTCTAGGGACCCGTCTGTATCAGTGCACCAGCTGGCATTGTTGTGACATGCTGCATTCGGCTTCAGTTAATTTTTTTGGAAGACTCAACACATTTGCCCATTTCATGATGGGTGATTTACAAGCACACCTGCCCACACCTCGCTGAGTGTTCAGCAGTTTTTGACCAAAAGTGGCATGACCCCCATACCCCACCCTCCCTCTTCACCTGATCTCACCCTGAGCGACTTTTTGTTGTTTCACCGGATGAAAACGTCCTCAAAGGGAGACATTTTGCTGATGTGGAAGAGGTGAAACAAAAAATGGCAGAAGCAGTAAAAGGCGTCAAAATGGATGAGTTTAAAAACCATTTTGAGCAGCAGAGAAAAGTCTTGATAGGTGTATGGCATCAAACGGAGAGTACTTTGAAGGTGACTGAAGTTTAAACATGTAAGGATCGATACACAATTTTTTATAAATAAATTCCAGGGTTTTGGGGGGGACCCCCTTTTTATGTGCTGTGTGTCAACACTATGTAGTGACATCATTTTTTCACAATGATATTGATACATAACCTTTCAAATAAAATTGAACTCCTATCATAGCCTCATCATTTGATAAGAAACCAGTTCACATGCCAGTTCAATAGAGAGTAGGGGAGGCAGCACCCTTCATGGGGTGGAAATATGAAAGAGACATTGGACAATTTATCTGAAGTTTGTGCTCATAAAACATAGTACTTCCTCTATTGGCAGATATGAGCCTAAAATTTTTTTGTGCAATTTACATTTTTTCTGTAAATCATACTTGCTATATAATAGGGAAAATTGCTGTCTAAAGAATTTCTGAAATGAAGCCATTTTAAAAGGAAAACACCTTTTTGCACTAACAAAAATTCTCTACTTTCTCTATTTTACAAATATGGATTTTCTTACAATTGAGAAAGAGAGCAAGATCTTTTTTCTTTAGCATAAAATATAGGTAATAAGCAATTCAAGAAAATTTGTCTCAGTTAAAAATTTTTCTAGAAGCAAAGATGGTTTCTGACATATTTTATGCCTTTAATCTCATGTTACCTAATGCCAGATGAGACAAATTTTTACTATGCACTGAGCTCCTATGAATTCACTCATTAATTTTTTAATTTAATAATTTATTTGGCAAATAGTTGTCAAGTACCTGCTATGTGCCAAGCATTGTTCTAGGTGCCAAATATAAACAACAGCTCTTACTACATTCTTGTTGGAGGAGAAAATAATAAACAAATTTATGATATATCAGATTTTGATAAGAGCTATAAAAGAAACTAAAACAGAGTAAAGGGGATGGGAGCTGGAGGAGGTCGCTCTATATAAAGTTTGATCAGAGAGGCCTCACGGAGAAGATGACACATGAACAAAAACCTCAAGGCAGTAAGGAAAGGTGCCACAGCATCTGTGTCATCCTAAAGCCGCAGGGAAAAATAATATAGAAGGTGGAGGTGCTAGACCATTTTGAGATATTGTCCCCTTCAAGCATATTTTGATCTGTCATTGTTTAGGTTTTTGAGGTCCTCTTAATCAAAGGCAGTTTCAGAATTGTACCAACAATGAGAAATTACAAAAATGTTACATTAAGTTGAGGTATTAAAATTATTCTTACAATTGTGTCTTCATGGACAATTTGAACATTTGCAAGTTAATTGCTGTGCAGCTGATCTAAGCCAGTTGGTCAATTCTTATTAGTCATGGTAATTATTTCTTTAAAGTTGCCACAAATGCTTAATTAGCAAACACTGCACCATTGCTCCTAGGAGAAACACAGGGTTAGGTTTCTACAAGTCTCTGGTCATAACATTTTCATCAACTCATCAATACATAACCTTATTTTATGTGTGTTTGTTTCAAATGCCATCTTTAAAATATATTGTTGATTCGTGAACATTGAACTCATGGCCACAGCACTGTAACTGTAACTCATGCCTGAGGGAAGCTTATCTAACACGTGTATTTTCTCCTTCAGGGACATCACACCTGCTTTTTAAAAAAAATTGTGGTAAAATATATGTAACATAAAATTTACCATTTTAACAATTTTTAGATGTATAGTTTAGTGGCATTAAGTCATATCACAGCTTTCTTTCATGTACTCATGTACAATATGAGTACATGAAAGTTTCATGCTCATGCAGAATATGGGACAGCACTTTGGCACTAAGGAAGGGACCGCTTTAAACAACAGAATCACCAACAAAAAGCGTAAAGTGAGAAAAGTGGCACTAAAGGGTACCTTTTTCAATAAAAAAGCTGAAACAGGGCAGAATGTTATCTGTTCAACCTCAGCTAGGAGTGTGAGCATGAGGCAGCTCAGATTTCCATCACTCCATGCACATCGGTGGAGGACCTCAAAAGCACAGCAAATACTGAGTTGCAGGTTACCAATAAGGTTTAGGAAGTAGGCAAATTTGCAAACACAGAATTTGTGAGTAATGAGGATCAACTGTATTTTAATGACTGGTAATAGACTAAAGCTGTGTATTTTGGACACTGATGATTAGATTGAATTAATGTTTTCAATAATTGATCTGTCAGGTTAGAAGTTGGCTCTTTTAATAGTATAAAATTATGCATATCTTATCTAATTCAATGGTTTTCATTAGGGCTGGACCTATGAGTAAATAACAAAGACAGCTGCCTGTAGGGAGTGAGTTGAACAAGGAGCTACCCCTCTTTAAATATATCACCACCACCATCCCTTTGTATCCCCTCCTCATTACACCATGTAAATGTTTGGTCCTATTGACAGAATAAACTGGACATATTAAAAATAAAGCTCCAGAAATCAGAGATTTATAATTTATTATCTTCACTGAAATATTACAGCCAGTAAAACAGATATGAATCCTACTCTATAAATGCAAGTGTGCAAAAATACTATTTTTTAAAAGATTTATTTTATTTATTTATGAAGAGTGGAAGGAAAGGAGAAAGAGAGGGAGAGAAACATCAATGTGTGGTTGCCTCTCACACACCCCCTACTGGGGACCTGGCCCACAATCCAGGCATGTGCCCTGACTGGGAATGGAACCAGTGACTCTTTGGTTTGCAGGCTGGTACTCAATCACTGAGCCACACCAGCTAGGACGCAAAAATGTTATTTTTAAAAATGACTTAAAACACTTCCAGTCAAGATGGAGGTATAGGCAGACACAGCTCACCTCTTTGCACAACCATATCAAAATTACAACTAAAATATAGAACAACCATCACTCAGAACCAAGTTGAATGGAAGTCTGACAACTATGGAATTAGAGAAACCTCATCCATGCAGACTGATAAGAGGGGTGCAGATGTACAATGGACTGGTCCCTCACCCACATATCATGATAAAAATTTGGGAGGTATATCTCAGGAGAAAGGAGTCCCAGCCCCACATTAGGCCCCCAGCCCAGGGTTCCAGTACGAGGAAGAAAAGTCCCTACAACTTCTGGTTGCAAAAACCAGTGGGGATTGAGTCAGTAGAAGAAACTGCTGGAGCTCCAAACAGTTCCTCTTAAAAAACCCACACACGAACTTACCCAGACTCAGTCCCTCTGAGCTCCAGCACTGGGGTAGCAGCTTGAAAGGCACCAGTGGTATACAGGGAGAAACTGAAGTGTCTGGCATCCAGGTGAACAGAGGCCATTATCCCTTTGCTAAACCATTCCTTCTTGGAGCTGGTAACACTGTTTGACCTGTCTTGGAGATCCCTAGAGATGCTGCCCCGCCCAGTTTACAGGCCCACACAAGCTGCTTTTCCATATGAATGGTTGGTCTTGGCTCCTGCTTCACATCTTCCTAAATCCCATCAAATCAGCAACAGATGGCCTCAGTGAACTCCAGGCCCCACACTAGAAGCAACCAGCCTAGATTCACAGCTTGGCTTCACCTGGGAATCTCCAAGCCCAGCACAAGTAGCAGCCATCTCAGATTGCTTTATAGCTCATGCAGGGTAGCCCCAGGCAAAACACAGTTGAGAGCTGAACTTGGCTTGCATCACCTGGGAAACCCCTAGGGCCAGTGTACCCAGTGGACAGCTACAGACCACATTGGAGCATCACCACCCTGCTCCTGCACAGCTGATCCTCCACAAAGGGCAGAGGCTAGTGGTAAATAGTCACAGCCAATCTTTGCAGCTGACTGGCCTGAGTAAATCTCTCCCATTGATCTGCCAACAGCAACCAAGATTCAATGGCAAGAAGAGGGTACACTCAGCCCACACAAAGGGCACACCTCAAGTACCCAGCTTGGGTGATGGGGAGGCTGTGCCACTGGACCCTACAGGCCACCTACTACCTTAGGGCACTCTTCCAAGACATGGAGTCAAAGCAGTTCTACCTAAGACATAGAAACAAACACAGGGTGGCTGCCAAAATGAGAAGACAAAGAAACATGGCCCAGATGAAAGGGCAGATTAAAACTCCAGAAAAAGAGCTAAATGAAATGGAGATAAGCAATCTATCAGATGCAGTTTTAAAACACGGGTTACAAGGATGCTCAAGGAAGTTAGTGCGGACCTCAACAGCATAAAAAAGACCCAGTGAGAAAGGAAGGACACACTAATTGAAATAAAGAACAATTTACAGGGAAACAACAGTAGAGTGGCTGAAGCCATGAATCAAATCAATGATTTGGAACATAAGGAAGCAAGAACAACCAATCACAACGATAAAAAGAAAAATGAATCAAAAAAAAAAAAAAAAAAAAAAAAAAAAAAAAAAAAAAAAAAAAAAAAAAAAAAAAAAAAAAAAAAAAAAAAAAAAAAAAAACACTCCCCTGATGTTTAGGTGCTTGGTAAGACATTGGGATTCTGAATGCCTGAGACTGGATGCCCCTCACTGGCTGCTCAGAGCATCCCTACAGGTCACATGCAGAGTCTTGGTCTTCTGAGACCCACCAACCTGTGCCTAATTTCTGTTCTGGGGGCATTTCCCCCTTTCTCTCCTGTTGCCCTCAAAGTCATTCCCTTCTCTTTCCTCCTTCTGAGACACTTCAGGACAATCTCCTCAAAGAGTTCAGGCTTTATCTAAGAGACAAGAAAGAACAGTCAACCTCAGGAAGCTTCTAAATTCCGCCCAAATCCCTAACGTAAGGTTTACAAAGGGCCTGGTTATCTGTTGAAAGCAACAGAAAGGAGTAAAACACCCATTAAATGCTTAAATCAATCATCCTGCTACATTAATACACCATCTCAAGGGAGAGGAGACTTTTTATTGCTAGTCATTATCTCCAGCTCAGTAGTTCTAATACACATTTAAAATCACAATATTTTAATATTGAAGGATATTGGAGACTGCCTAGTAAAACTTTAAATACTCAGATTACAAGTGCATTAGCAGCAGAGCTGATACTAGGACCAAATACTTTGGCTCTGTGTTCTGTATATTTTCTACTGAATTCTCCAAAGCAAACCACACAATTCCCAAAAGAAACCCAGATTTCAGGTTAATTTCCAGTTCCAGAATGTAAACAGATCTCATATAATGGTTTTTTGTTTTGTTTTTGTTTGGATAATCAAAAAAAGGCATAGTTCATTGTGGTGCTTTTAAGAAGGAAATGTCAAGTTGTATAAAAAGATAGTGACTGAAAATAATATATTTATGGATGATTAGCAAAATAAAATCTAAGATCATGCCAAATTCAAATGTTTTCTGTAATTTTTTCTAGTGATATTTAAACACTTAATTTGCCTTTCCTGTTTTGCTAAAACATTTTCTGGTCTCAATGGGTATGTTTTCTTTTCTTATTGTATAGGGAAGACTTAATCATATACTTGTTTTAAATGTGTTGGAAAGTTGGGAATTTGACTTCAGCTTGACTTTGCCATTGTGCAGCCTGTCCCTATACCTGATGTGAATTACTTATTGTTTGAAACTATGGTTGGGTTTCACATTGGTGTATGTAGGTAATCCTAGGCCTTACTCTATGCTTGGGCACTTAACTAAATATCATTGATCTGAGTTCATATTTGGAGCTTATCATATTGCCTATCAATTTTATAATACAGAACACTTAAGGTAATTATCAATTATTATCTGCATTACTGAGTTGGGTCAGTTGGAGGCTCAGTACTGCTAGGACTCTCTCAAACTGCAAATTAATGGTTAACCTGGGCAGTGGTATAAAAATTAATATACTTACTTTCACTCCATCAGTTAATGCTTACTTTAAGAAGCTTCTAGAAAGATGATCAGTATTAATTTTGAAATATTTAGGTATTTTTGGAAAGTCAAGGAATTGAGTTAAACCCACCTGAGACGATGGCTCTCGATCCTTACATTGAACTCCGGAAACAGCCTCTTCGTAAGTATGTCACTCCATCGGACTTTGATCAGCTCAAGCAGTTTCTCGCCTTTGACAAACAAGTAAGTGACCTGGGCACTGTAGTAACTTCACTCCTTGCCCAATGTAGCAGTGTTTATTAGGAAGCTGTTCTGGTAGACGTGTGTTTGGAAACATTGCATCTATAATGTAACCATTCCAATACAGTGCTCCTTTGCTAGTTTCATCTAGAGTCAGAGGTATAGGAATGCCTCAGTTTTGTGTTAGTGGTCCAACGAAGATTGTGGAGTTGTCGCAAGTTCCATTGAACTTTTAAATCTTAAAGCATTCCTGAGCTACATCTGCTTCCCACTTAACATTTCCAGCCAGCAGCTTCTTTCCCAAATGTGAATTGATCTCATAGAATCCTGTGGGAAACTTAAGTGAATTCATTGAGAAATTTCAAAGGCATTATTTGCATATACATAGGTTTCTAATGTTAAAATAGTAATGTCACAGAAATCCCACTGCAGATGCTTCCTTGTTAAATTTTCTATTAATGTATAAGTGCAGATAAGTACAGAATGTTCTGAGTATTTTCCAACTCTGTCCAGCCTTCCTACCGTCCCCCTTGTGGGCTTGTGCAGAGCCCAGATTTCAGTCTTCCTTTGTGTGCTAAAGGGAAAGAGAAAACCGAGAAATCACCCTCAGTGCTTCTTTGCTGCTTTCTTTCCTCTCAGAAATGTAATTCCTTTGAGTTCAGGAAATTTTACCTAGCATGATCATAGTTTTTTAAGGACTTCTTTTACCAATCATATATCTGTTATAATTTTGTATTTAAAGATTGTGTTGTTGATACTAGAATATATGTGTTGATGGAACTAAAAAGACTGATAAATGAAAATTCTTTCCATACTAATTATATATAAACCACTCACTTGTATCTTTATTAATACAAATAAGCCACTGTATACAGTATCCTTTGCTCTTTCAACTCATCTTCTCTTTCACTGCCTAATATTTTGGATCAAAGTGAATTCTTTCTCAGCACAAATTTATAAGCCTATTAATATTTTCCAGCTTTTGACATGTGATAATGTAATTTCAGGTGTTTTTCTGTGTTTTGTATTTCCTTTTTATGAACCATCTGAGATTGCTTCATTGTCTTTCAAGTAATTTGTTTCATTATTGTCTAATATATGAATGCAAAGTAAGTTAAACTCTCCACTTGTACAACTCATATATAAGTCACTACTTTGGATTTCTCAAAGGTTCTTCGATTCTATGCAATCTGGGATGACACAGATAGCATGTTTGGTGAATGTCGGAACTACATCATTCATTACTATCTTATGGATGACACCATTGAAATCCGAGAGGTCCATGAACAGAATGATGGGCGAGATCCCTTTCCACTCCTGATGAACCGCCAGCGCATGCCCAAGGTTTTGATGAAGAATGCGGGTATGTTTGATTTGATTCCTCCTCTGGTAATTGGGACCCTTTTTTGGACCTCAGAGGAGTTACTTCGTGTGGTCATTCCTCTTTGCACTTAGGAGGCTCTTGTGTTCTTGTAGGAACTCAGAAAACTCCTTTTCTTAATTTCTCTCCTTTACTTGCTCCCTTGGTCTTGGCTTGCCTCCGAAATGGTCAGGCAGAGAGGACTGATGCCCAAATCAGGAAACACCACCAAAACAGCTGCGGGAGACCCATTAAAATGCGGAAGAGCAAGGCTTCTGAGCTGAAGCAACTTAATATCGGATTTTTAGTGCATTTCTAAAACAAGCTTGTTTTCATTCAAAGATATAGCTTACCACTTCCTCATGGGCTTCCTTGGCTTTGCTTCTTGCCTCAACTATGTGGTGAAGGAAGGTTCTGTTCGGGATAACTTAAGATTGGAAAAGGCATGTCTGTGACTCACAGAAGTGGAGTCTCATTGTATCAACACTTGTTCTTTCCTTGCTGGTATAACATAACCCAGGGGGTTGGGGAGTGAGGATGCAGCAAAACACAGGTGACACCAGCCATCCATCTGTATTTCTCTGGAATGCTTAGGCTTCCTTACTAGTTTAAGAATTTTCTCTTACAAAAATGTCATCTTCGTGTCATGTAATGGTATCTCTTGTGCTTGGATGGCTAAAAGAATTCTGTAAATTTTCATTGATTTTCATCCCCTTTAGTCTTTTTTTTTTTTTTTTTTTTTTTGGATCAAGGAGATAAGAAATTCCATGTATTGAGCAAGAGGTTTGTCTTCGAGATTATAAACAAATTGAGATTAGAGGCTATAAGCAAAGTGGCAGTCTGAAGGCTAAATTCAACCTACCCACATGTATTTCTTGGCCTGCACAATGTTTCTTAAAAATATGCAGTGTTATTTGGGGGCAAGGAATTGGAGGTTTCTGTTACTGGGAGAGTGGATAAACAAAATGTGATGAAGGTATACCTTGACAGATACGTAGTAATTAGAAGCAATAAATAAAATGCACAAGAAAGCAGAGGGATGCATCTTAAAAACATAGTGCTCTATAGAAAAAAAGAATTGAAAAGAGATGTATAATGCAGTAACATTTATGTGAAGTAAAATGCACACAAAACAATATACATAATACACATATAATAAAAAGCAGCATATTAGAAAGGTTGCATGTGAGGTAGAGGAAAATGAGATTGGGGAAAAGAATAAAAGGGAATAAAAACTGTCATCATTTTAAATTAAGAGAGTTAACATTAAAAATCTATTTTTTTTGAAAAATGAGAATAATTGCTAACACAGCTTGTATTCTCAGCTAGCAACAACTGGATGTAAACCCTAGTTAACATCCAGCTGCTGCCTACCATATTCTTAATACTTAGTCTCCTATACAACCCTCTTAGAGTTCTAAGACATTGGTGCTAATGTACTAATTTTGGCCTTTCATATTACTTAAATGAGCCTGAAATTCCTGCCATTTGGAGTTAAGAAAAGTTAGATTTACAGTAGATTGCAAGAAAGGAATGGGAAAGTAGTCACGGTAACATGAAAAAAAATGTCACTAAAACTTAATTCCTTGAAATCTCAGGATCCAGATTTGTCTTTGCCATTATCAATGTGACCTGTGTCTAAAATTTTCAATATGTAATCATCCTGTTCTATAGCTTCTCAAATTTTAACAAGTTTTTCATCAGTTATATAGAGAGGCAGTGTGGTAACATATATATGGTTCTTTTAATAGATAGAGAACCCACCCTGGTTGGTGTGGCTCAGTGAATTGAGCACCAGACTGGGAAGCAAAGGGTCACTGGTTTGATTCCCAGTCAGGGTACATGCCTGGGTTGTGGGCCAGGTCCCTAGTATGGGGGCATGTGAGAAGCAACCACACACTGATGTTTCTTTCCCTCTCTTTCTCCCTTCCTTTTCCTCTCTCTAAAAATAAATAAATAAACCTTGAAAGAGAGGAAACATCATTTGGGGAAAGTTATTGTTAGTTGTGCAGTAGAGGGACAGAAAAGGCTAAGCTTCCATCAGCTAAATAATTTCTTTAACTAGAACTGTGGTGTTAAGGAGGTGACATTTGACTCTCAAAGGCATTTATCGAGTGGATGATTTTTACTAAATTCAATTAAACAAGAGTTAAATATATGCTATGGACACTAGTCCATGTGCTAAGTGCTCTGAAGGATAAAATGCAAATGTAATTTCCAGACCTAGAATCCCTGTTCTTTTTCTCTTTTTGTATGTGTAAACTTTTTAAGTATATTTTATTAATTATGCTATTACAGTTGTCCCATTTTTTTTCTCCTTTATCCCTCTCCATCCTGCACCCCTCCTCCTACCAGCATTTCCCCACCTCTTAGTTAATGTCCATGGGTCATATATGTAAGTTCTTTGGCTTCTCCCTTTCCTATACTATTGTTAACCTCCCCTTGTCTATTTTGTACCTACTATTTATGCTTCTTATTCTCTGTACCTTTTCCCCCATTCTCCCCTCTCCCACTCCCCACTGATAACCATCCATGTTATCTCCATTTCTGTGATTCTGTTCCTGTTCTAATTGTTTGCTTAGTTTTTGTTTTTGTCTTTTTTTTAAGATTCAGTTGCTGATGGATGAGTTTGTTATCATTTTACTGTTCACAGTTTTGATCTTCTTCTGTTTCTTAGATAAGTCCCTTTAACATTTCATGTAATAAGGGCTTGGTGATGATAAACTCCCTTAACTTGACCTTATCTGGGAAGCACTTTATCTGCCCTTCCATTCTAAATGATAGCATTGCTGAATAGAGCAATCTTCAATGTAGGTCCTTGCCTTTCATGACTTTGAATATTTCTTTCCAGCCCCTTCTTGCCTGCAAGGTTTCTTTTGAGAAATCAGCTGCTAATCTTATGGGAACTCCTTTGTAGGTGACTGTCTCTCTCTTTTTTTTTTTTCAGCTTTTAAGATTTTCTCCTTATCTTTAATCTTGGGTAATGTAATTATGATGTGCCTTGGTTTGTACTTCCTTGGTTCCAACTTCTGTGGGGCTCCCTGAACTTCCTGGACTTCCTGGAAGTCTATTTCCTTTGCCAGGGGAATTTTCCTTCATTGGTTTTTAAAATAAGTTTTCAATTTCTTGCTCTTCCTCTTCTCCTTCTGGCACCCCTATGATTCAGTAGTTGGAACACTTAAAGTTGTCCCAGAGGTTCCTAAGCCTCTCCTCATTTTTCTTTTCTTTTTTTTTTTTTAATTCTTTGTTTCTTAATTCTGTTCTGGTTGAATGTTTATTTCTTCCTTCTGTTCCAAATTGTTGATTTGAGTCCCAGTTTCTTTCCCTTCACTATTGGTTTCCTATATATTTTTCTTTATTTCACTTTGCATACCCTTCACTTCTTACTCTATTTTGCATCCATACTCAGTCATTTTTTAAAAAATTTTATCTATTTATCTTTAGAGGGGAAGGGAAGGAGAGAGGGAGAGAAATATCATTGTATGGTTGCCTCTCATGCATCCCCTGCTGGGAACTGTCCTGCAACCCAGGCATGTGCCCTGACTGGGAATCAAACTGCGATCTTTTGGTTCGAAGGCCCATGCTCAATCCACTGAGCTACACCAGCCAGGGCACACTCAGTCATTTTTGTGAGCATCCTGATTACCAGTGTTTTGAACTCTGCATCTGACAGGTTGGCTATCTTCTCATTGCTAATTCTTTTTCTTGAGTTTTAATCTGTTCTTTCATTTGGGCCATCTTTCTTTGTCTTGGTGCACCTGTTATGTTGTAAGGAACAGAACCTTAGTTGTTCACCAGGGAAGGTCCATCCACTTCACTGCACTGTGGTGCTGTCTGTGTGGGAGGGGTCCAAGAGGGAACAATACTGCTTGCTCAGCTCTTGCCCCACTTTCAGTCACTTCTCCATTACACACAAGCAAATTGGGCCCTTCTGGTGCTGATTCCCTGGTGGGTGTGTTTGTGTATGTTCTAGGACCCTGTGGGTCTCTCCAAAGAACTATCCTGTGAGGCTAGGAGTTTCTCCCTCTGCCACAACCCCCACAGGTTTTTATAGCCAGAGGTTTTGAGGCTTTATTTCCCTACACTGGAACCCTGGTTTGTGCAATCTGTCTTGCTCCCCCGTTGTTCTTCCTGACTTATACACACACAAGCATAGGACCACCTGGTCTGCAGCTGCCACCTTGCTGCACAACCTCACCACCCTGGCTGCCTGTCTCCTCCCCTCCTACCAGTCTGAATGAATGTTTCTTCTTTAACTCCTTGGTTGTTGGACTTCTATACAGTTCAATTTTCTGGCAGTTCTGCTTGGGTTTTTGTTTTGTTTTGTTTTGAATTTGTTGTTGTCCTTCTTTTGGTTGTGCAAAGAAGCATAGCATATCTATCTATACCTCCTTCTGGCCAGAAGTCTAGAATCACTGTTCTTAAGTCACTTCTAGTGACTAGGGAGGCAAGTCACATAAGCACACAAAGCTGTTAAACAATAACATAAGAGTACACAATTATCTGATTATATAACTTAGACATGTCATCTAGACAGAGCTCAGAAGACGAGATGCAAGCTAATATGAGTAAAGAAGACTCTGTGGCAGAACTGGGTTTAGACCCTGATTTAGAATGGCAGAGAACAAAGAGAAAGAGCAATTTAGAGAGAAGAACAAGAGCAAAGGTTGGGAAGTAAGGATAAGTATGTATGTTTAGGGGTGTCCAAGAGACAGTGACTAGGCAGAGAGTTTGTGTTGAACAATCATAGGAAATTATGGGAGTATATTTCCAAAGTTCTCTCCACCAGGGTCTTCTTTTAAGTAAAGATAAATCAAAATTATATACTTTATTATGCATGGAGTTAAAATATCTAAAAGTTCTAATTTTACACATTCTAAAAGTTCTTTGTTGAAGATGATTGCAGGTTACCACTATGTGGTAGGTAGTGCCAAAAGAAGTATATTTGGCTCACCAGAAGCCTTCTGCTACTCAGCTGTTGAACCCAAGCCACTAGGTTCTGAAAGTCTGTTCATTATCCTTTAAAAAGGCTTTCATTCTTTGATCTTGCCTTTTCCAGGATAAATACATATGTCAAACAACATCATAATTTACACTCTAAATATGTGCAGCTTATTGTAGTAAATCATACCTGAAGAAAGTTGTAAAAATATAAATCCATGCCTACATATATCATAGTCAAACTTAAGAACACCAATTCAAAAAGATGATAAAAGCAGCCCCCAAGAACAAATTTACCCATACAGAATGGCAGTTATAGTGGCAGCTAATTATCAGTAGCAACTGTAGTCACCAGAAGACAGTTTAATGATATCCTTAAAGTGTGAGAAAAATAGAATTTAATATATAGAGAAACTATCTTTCAAGAAGAAGGTGAAATGTATCTCCAGGCAAACAAAACAGATTTACTAACAACAGATCCTTACTAGAAAAATTCTTGAGTGTACTTCAGGTAGAAAGAAAATGACTCCAGAAGTAAGATCTAAGGTATAAGAAGTGATAAATAAATAAAATGACAAAGTGTGATAAGCCTGAATGAACATTGAGTATACAAACTGAACTAACAATGTTGAATTTGTGGGGGTTAAAAATATAAAGGTAGAAATAAATTATATTACAATAATGGCATAGAAGGGGATAACATTTAAAAACATTTTAATTAAATTTGTTAGTAAAATTTGTTAATAACAATACACAAGTTTCAGGTGTGCAGTTCTACAATATATGTTTTGTATATGGAGTGCTTGCCATTCAAAGTCTAGTTTCCTTCCATCACTGTATATTTGACCTCCTCACCCCGCTTCATCCTCCCCTACCCTACGTCTCCTCTGGGAGCTACCGTACTGTTGTTATCTGTACTATGAGTTTCTTTGTTTGTAAAAAATAAAAATCACATTCTGAACCAGTTATTTTAAGAACATACTTAAGATGTAGGGATGTACAGAGGTCAAAAAAGATGCATAAGCAAATAGCAAAAGAAACTGATAAGACTATATTAGTATAATACAAATAGACATTAGGACAAAAAACATTGCTAGAAATAAAGAAGATGATTACATATTGTAAGAATTGTATTTACTAGGAAAATGTAATAATTCTAAACTTGTATGCAGTTAATAACATGGCTTCAAAACATATAAAGCAAAAATTTATAACACTATTATGCAGAGAATGAACAAATCTATCAAAATAGTGGGAGTCATTAAAACATTCCTTTAATAACTATTAAAAGAGACAAATCAGTAAGCATATGTGTGAACAATATAATTATGAATATTCATTTAAGCAATATGTAAATACATCAACACCTGGAGAATTTCCCATTTTTTCCTTTTTTAACATTTTGCAATTTTTATTTTTTATTTTTTTATTGTCATTCTATTACAGTTGTCCCAGTTTTCCCCCATTGTTCTCCCTTGCCCCACCCACCCCCTGCTCCCACAGTCAATCCCCACCCTGTTGTCCATGTTCATGCATAATTTATGGTTATTCTTTAACTAGGCCCTTCCCTTTCTTCCCTCCCTCATCCCGCACCCTCCTGCTCTATCAGTTTGTTCTTTGTTTCCATGCCTCTGGTTCTGTTTTGCTCATTTGTTTTTTTTGTTCATTAGGTTCCTATTATAGGTGAGATCATATGGTATTTGTCTTTCACCACTTGGCTTATTTCATTCGGCATAATACTCTCCAGTTCCATCCATGCTGTCACAAAGGGTAGGAGAACCTTCTTTCTTTCTGCTGTGTAGTATTCCATTTTGTAAACACACCACAGTTTTTTGATACACTCACTTACTGATGGGCACTTAGGTTGTTTCCAGCACTTGGCTATTGTAAATAATGCTGCTATGAACATTGGGGTGCATAGGTTCTTTTGAATTGGTGTTTCAGGATTCTTAGGGTATAATCTCAGCAGTGGAATTCCTGGATCAAAAGACAGTTCCATTTTTAGTTTTCTGAGGAAATTCCATATTGTTTTCCACCGTGGCTGTACCAGTCTGCAATTCCACCAGCGGTGCACTAGGGTTCCCTTTTCTCCACAACCTCACCAGCACTTGTTGTTTGTTGATTTGGTAATGATGGCTGTTTTGACCGGTGTGAAGCAGTATCTCATTGTGGCTTTAATTTGTATCTGTCTGATGACTAGTGATGTCAAGTGTCGTTTCATATGCGTAGGGGCCCTCTGTATGTCCTCCTTGGAGAAGTTCAGGTCCTTTGCACATTTTTCATTGGATTGTTTGTCTTCATGGTGTTGAGTCACACACGTTCTTTATGTATTTTGGAGATCAAACACTTGTCCGAGGTATCATTAGCAAATAAATATGTTTTCCCATATGTTTGGTACCCTTTTCATTTTGATGATGTTTTCTTTAGCTATGCAGAAGCTTTTTAATTTGATGTAATCCCATTTGTTTTCCATTTTTTAAGTACAAATATGAGACATAACTGATCTTTCTTAACAAATTTTAAAGAATGGGCACCTTATACAATATTTCCTGATTTCAAAACAGTGAAACTAGCATTCAGTTTTGGAAATGTAACAAAAAAATTATTTGGAAATCAAAAATCACATTTCTAAATAATCCAAGAGTGTAAAGAAAACTCATAAAATACTTAGAACTGAGTGACAGAAAAAATTCCCTCCAATCTTTTAGATACATCCAAAGTGCTACTTGGAGGAAGATTCATAGCCTTAAATGTTTATTTAAGAAAGAAGAAAGACTGAAAAAATAAGGTAGGCATTCTTAAAAAGTTAGAATAGGAGTGACAGAATGAATCTAACGAAATTAAAATGGAGGAAATAATAAAATAAGAGCCTGAAAATGATGAGATTGAAAACAAAAGTAACAGATTTGTCAAGTCAAAAGTTGTTTCTTTGAAAGGACTAATAAAATGACAAATCATTGACAAAATTTATCAAGGCAGGAAAGAAAGAATGCACACATACACAATATTAAAAATAAAAAGTATGCAATAAGAATTAAACAGAAAATAAGGGAATAATACTAACAGCCTTATGCCAATACATTTGAAAACTTCGGTGAAATGAGCAGATTTTTAGAAAAAATTAACTTGTTCAAGAAGAGATAAAAATCAAATGTCTTTAGCATTAAACAAGTGGAATCAGTTAAAAGTGTTCCTACAAATAAAACACCAGGTCCAGATAATTTTTCAGTTTTGTCAAATATTTCAAGAACATATAATTTCAAGCTTAATATAAAATCTTTCATAGAAAAGAAAAAGAACTTAATTCATTCAAAATGACCAGTAAAATTAAAGACACCATGAGAAAAAGAACTACAGTCTTTCACTCATGAACATATTTGCAAAAGACCTAAACATAATATCAGTAAGTGAAATCCAGCACTACGCGAAAAAGACAATTGCTGAACAAATACAAATGCATACACGCACATCACATCTCCTGGAATATTGTTTACTGAGGGAAATTCATGGAGTCGAAAGCTGGGTACCCCATTTCCCATGACTTCCTGGGGTACCTCAAAGGGCTCTAGTAGGGTTAGGCACTGGACACTGGGAGGAGGGACTTTTAAGATACACGACTGAGAAAATATCAGCCTTTCTTTTAGCATGATGAAGTGCTTGAGTGTATGCCTTTCTGTCTGATATACCAAAATCTTAGCCTCCTTCCCTACATCCTCCTCTTAGCAATTAGTAGGAGAATACCAGCCTACTTCTCATGCCCCATGAGATCAGAGTTGTGGCCAGGCTTTGTGGTTAAAGCCGTACAATGTGGCCCATAACCAGAACTGACTATCTTATGGTTTCCATGGAGGCCAGGCTACAGGCATCAGTCTTAAACAAATCAATCCTTAGTTCTCATAAAGCAGTGTGACAAAACTGGATTTATTCCAAAAATGCAAGTTTCATTCTACATTTGAAAATTGTGTTGATTCCCAGATGTGCGAATTACTGTAATCATCTCACTGACTGTCCCTGCTTCCTGCCATGGAACTAGGTCGGGTTGTCCTAAGAGCAGTGATCACAACTGAAGTGAAGCCATCATCTGTGTGATTGTTAATATCTGCCACCCCAAATGGAATGTTGTCTTCACCAAGGCAGGAACATTATTGATGATGTTAATTGTTGTAATCTCAGTATTTAGTGGCATCCCTAGTACATGATATATGTGGTCACTAACAGTTTGTTGGATGAAGGATTAAATGGGTGGGAGGCTGAATTAAATGACTCGGATTCGGCCTGTATGTAATACTCTATAGAAGGACATTTATTCTTTCCTCCAGGGATGATTCTTTCTGAACATTAATTCTGCGAAGGTTAGTGACCTGCAGTGATAGTTGGGGCTGAATATGGGGGAGAGATACTTTACAAACACCATCCGGGATACTGTTTATGTGTCCTGCCAACAGATGGAAATGCACAGCATTATGTTCTTCTGGGAGTGCAGAGGAGGCCCTGACCTTTGACCATACTCCCTCAAGTTCTCAAGAATGTCCTGCCGTTGTGTGTCCCATCTTCATTCCTTCCTCTTTCCTCCCTCTCTGCTGTAATGTGTTAGAGACCTTCCCTCAGTGTGTGCTGGAAATCTCTGATCAAGAGGTGTTGGAATGGTATAGTGCCAAAGACTTCATCGTTGGGAAACCAGTCACCATCCTCGGGAGAACTTTCTTCATTTACGATTGTGATCCATTTACTCGAAAGTATTATGAAGAAAAGTTTGGAATCTCTGACTTGCCACGTGTTGATATAAGCAAGAAGGAGCCACCTCCTGTGGAACAGGTAATGGAACACTAGTTCTGGGTGTAGGGAGAGAATTAATCTTTTGATTGGCAGAATAAATTACTATATCCATCTATATAATTAGAAGACTATAAGACTGGTAAAGAGAGAGAAAAGAAAGCACAACTTTGCATGTTAACTTGAAAAATGTCCATAGCTTTTTAAAGTGAATGTGTATACATGATGTGGTGCTATTTTGCAAATTACCGTCCACAGTATCTGCTTATGTAGAGGAAAAGAGCCGGCTGAATACCCACCTGCACTGTTAACAGTGTTTAATTTGAAATGTGGGAGGGCAGTGGGAGAGGACAAGGGACCGTTGTTTTATATTCTTTGTGGTTTTATTTTCTCTTTTTATACCAAGCCTTGTATTACTTTTATAATATTTTTCATTTTAGTTGTTTGAAAAGACATCTTTTAAAACCAGACCCCTAGGGCATTCCATTGTTTCTTGCCTGTTTTTCAAACCCTTTGACTTAAAAATTGGTTGACAACAAAGCAAAAACCAGTTAATTGAAGATGTTGGAAGATGACTTTCTTTCATTGCAACATAGCTTTCCTTAGAATCACATTGAACCAAAAAATTAGTTCAGAGTACCACAGAGGTCCACTCTGATCTGAAAGTTCATGGTGCTGTTGATACATTGAAATAGTAAACTGATAAACTTGAGCCTTCAGAGTGGCTCAGCCACATTAATGAGTTTCAAATGAGAATTGCATGTTTTGAAAATTACACGTTATACAACAAATTCAAGAAGTATCTGAAGTTCTAAGGTATCACAGTATCATGGACTGAAAGCACTGATGTTTTTCTACCTCTTCGGGTTGGGAGCCCCTTCTACGGCCTCTCCATTGCCCATGTATGATGTGGGGTGTGGATACCTCTGGCTCATCTCCTTGTTGCCGCCGTGTGTGTAAAACAACGTCTTAGGCTCTTTCTTTTCAAAAGAGAGCCACGGATAGAAGGATGGAATCAATGAACTGCTCCAGCCCAGGCCCCTGCCTTCTGCCCATCTGCTGCCTGCGCTGCAGGCACACAGTCTCCGCTGTGCTGAATTTCGTGTGGTGCTGCAGGCGCCGCCTCCTGTTTCACTCCCCTGAGCTTTTGCTGATGCTCTTCTGCCTGTTTAAACCACTTTTCCATCATTTTTTCATATGGCTCTTTTTTTATCCTTCAAGACTCAGTGTAGGCTTTCTCTCTTCCAAGAGGGCGTCTCTGAAGCTCCAGGCCGACTGGCCACCTCCTCTGCATTCCTGGGGTACTCTGTGCCTCTCCTCACTGATACTTCTCTATTACGTTAAAATATCGGTTCATGAATCTTCTCTACTAGACCATAAATTCCTTGCAGGCAGGGACTACATTCTGTATATCTTTGTGTGCCTACCTAGCACCTAGCCCAGTGCCTAGCAAACAGGAGGTATGTATACAGTATGTTTCTTGAACTAGGCTGAAGAAGATTGCCTGCAAAGTACGTGCAGTCATACCTTGGTACTCCTCGGCTTCAGACCTCATCAGACCACATGCCCATCACATTTGGCTGAGAAAAAAATGTTGCAGCACTCAGCGCTTGTTCGGGACTTGTCACACTTACTAGAACTCATGTGAGTCACAATGCCGCCCTGCAAAAGAAAATCCTTCATCACTTGGTACTCATCAATTTCGGCACTCATGAGTTCTAGAACCAGTTAATGAGTACCGAGGTACCACTGTATTTGTTTCCCCAAAAGACAAGTGATATCTTTAGAAACAAGGTTTCATAAAAACAATTACAAAGAAGACTTTGGAGTTAGGTGTTGTGTGTTCCCAGGGGGCAATAAAACTTCTGGAAGCAAGTATGGGTGGTGATTATACAGTCATGTGCCGCATGACGATGTTTGGGTCAGCAATGGACCATGTGTACAACTGTGGTCCTGTAAGATTATAATGGAGGTGAAAAATTCCTATCACTTAGTGATGTCATAATCGTGTTTGAGGTGATGCTGGTGTAAACAGCCTACTGTGCTGCCAGTTGTTTAAAAGTATCGCACATACAATTATATACAGTACATAATACTTGATAATAAGTGACTATGTTACTGGTTTATGTAGTCACTATACTATGATTTTTATTGTTATTAAAGAGTATACTCATTCTACCCATATAAAAATGTGTGTTGTAAAATGCCACGGCAGCCTGTTATGTTTTGTATTTACTGCATCATTTTCTCTTGTGATTAATTTAATGTTGTGTTGTTTTGTCTATTGTGGCCTCTAAGCGCACAAATCTACTGCTAATGTGGATGGTAAGAGGACACTCCAAGTGACTGATCTGGAAACAAAATTAAAAGTGACTAAGTATACGAAGGTAGAAAATTAGTGATGGTTACAGCTCTGGCTGCAATCTTGAAGAACAGGAACAAAGCTGTGAAACCAACAAAAATTTGAGAAGGGCCTGTGTCAGTCTTGGAGAAACTACTAGTGACCTAGATTGAAGACCAGACACAAAAGTGTGTCCTTCTCAGCACCATGAGGATCACGGCCAGAGCAAAAAGTTTGTTTGTGATGTTGAAAGAAAAGGCTGGTCCCAACTATAATATGAATTTACTCCTAGTTCTAGGTGATGTAAACAATTCAATTTAATTATTGTTATTTATCATATAACATGAAAGTGAATGTTGAGTCTGTGAGTGCTGATGCAAGGGCCATTGAAGAATTTTTGGAAACTCTAGATAAGCGGATTATGGAACAAAATTACCTGCCAGAGCAAGTATTCAGTATGCATGAAACCTCCCCATTCTGGAAGCAGGTGCCTGAAAGGACTTTCATCTATTAGGAGGCCAAGTCAATGCCAGGTTTCAAGGTTTTCAAGGACATGGTAACAGTCTTGCTCTGGGGCAACATTGCAGCTACCAATTGAAACCCTTTGTGATCTGGCACAGTGAGAGCCCCAGGGCTTAAACATATCAGTAAATCATGCACTGTCAGTGTACTACGGGAGCAGCAGGAGGTCATGGGTGACCCAGCTCCTCTTCCAAGATGCTGTCTTGAATTACAGTTACTATGCTAGCAAAATGGAGAAGTACTTTTTGGAGAATAACATAGAGATATTGCTTATTGATGATGCTCCTGGACATCCTCCTTTTATTGGTAGCCTTCATCCCAAAATTCAAGTGGATTTCTCCCTCTAAAACCCTCTTTCTGATGCAACCAGTGGACCAAAGAGTTGTAGCAGTTTTTAAGGCCTGCTACCTGAGGAGGACCTTTGACCAGGCTATTGCTGCAATTGAGGGAGACGCTGAGAAGACATTGACAGAATTTTGGAGGGACTGCAGCATCTGTGACTGCATTAAGAACCTTACTGGAGCTTAGGGTGAGGTAACAAGAAGTATATATGTGGCCTCTGGAAGGAGACACTCAAGAGAGTCATCCATGACTTCAAAGACTTTGTGAAGAATGAGGTTACAAAAATCAACAAGACTATGGTGTGGATGAGGATGGCATTGAGGAGCACCTGGACTTGGTTCCTGAGGCGTTACATAATGAAGAGTTGCTGGGACTGGATCTGGAATGAAGAAGAGGCAAGAGAGAAGGAAACTGCAGGAGAAAAAGAACTCCCAAGAAAAATCACAGTGAAGAGTTTAGCAGAAGCTTTTGCAGACCTCAGTACGCTTCTTTAAAAGTTGGAAAACCTGGGCCACAAACACCAAAATGTTTTCATTAATGGAGAGGAATGTTCATGGTGCCTTATCTGTTTATAAGCAAATCTATGATGTAAAAAAGAAACAAACCAAGCAAACCAGCATGGACATATTTCTGAAAGGAGTGACACCTCCTCAAGAAGAGCCTCAGGCAGGTCCTTTAGGAGGGATTCTAGAAAAAGGCGTTGCTATCATAGGAAACGGCAGCTCCATGTGTGATTGTCCCTGACCTTGCAGTGGGACGAGATGGGAGGGGAAGGCAGTGACGCCGACGATCCTCGCCCTGTGTGGGCCCGGGCTAATGTGTGTGGTGTGTCTTAGTTTTCAATAAAAAAATTAAAAAGTTCTGAAGAAATTTAAAAATAGAAAAAGCTTATATTAATAAAATAAGGATATAAAGAAAAATATTTTTGTATAGCTGTACAATGTGTTTGTGTTTTAAGCTGCGTATTATTACAAAACAGTTGACATTGTTTAAAAATTCAAAAGTTTATAAAGTAAAAAGGTTACAGTAGGTTAAAGTTAATTTATCATTGAAGAAAAATACATTCTTGTAAACTTAGTGTAGCCTAAGGGTACAGCGTTTGCAAAGCTCCGACAGTGCACAGTAGTGTCCTAGGCACTCACCCCCACTCACTGACTCACTCAGAGCAGCTTCCAGTCCTGCAAGCTCCTTTCTTGGTAAGTGCCCTATGCAAGTGTACCGTTTTTTGTCTTTACGCTGTATTTTTCCTGTACCTTGCCTGTTTTTAGAAATGTTTAAATACACAAACACCATTGTGTTATTTACCACTGTGCTATTACAATTGCCTATAGGATTCAGGACAGTGACACGCTGTACAGGTCTGTAGCTAGGAGCAATAGGCTGTTCCCTGTAGTGCAGCTGCGTTGCTGGCTGTACCGTGCAGGCTTGTGTGCGTGCGCCCCGTGGTGTTCCCACGGTGCATTTCTCAGAGCATATTTCTGCCATTAAGTGACACATGAGTGTACCTCCCGCTCTCAGTTTTTTTTTACCTGATAGAATTCCTTACCAATGAATGTGCTCATTAAGAATTATAATGAAAACCTAGCCTCACCCTCAAATTTTTTGGCAACATTTGATGGAGTATATAAGAAAAAATACTATGGGAACAGATCTAGATTTTGATCAAGCAAACTGCTCCGCCACTTTAGATTATAGATAAGTATAGTATAAGATAGCAGCCCAAGAGACTTGCCAGAGGTCATATTGCGAAGTTCAAGGATGATTCTATTAAACATCAGGAGTTTTACCTAACCAGGGGGTGAGACGGGGAGGGATTGCAGCAGAGTGGGGCAGCTTTTGTAGTGAATGGCTTTGATCCATCCTTTGAGCTGATAAAGGCTTTTCAGTCCTAGAACACTTCTCCCCATCCATTCTCATTACCATGTCTTTTTTCTTTTAACCTGTCTTCCAAAGAGAGAAAAGGAGGCAAGGTTTGGAGAGAGAGCAGGCAGAAATGAACACTGTAGGTTTTGGTTTGTTCATTTTGCCCTATCTCTGCCACCCTGTGTAATGAAACTAATTCCACCTCCATACATATGGCACATTAACTATAGTGTTTGGTCAGAGTTTTTTTCCCAGCAAATTCTCTGTGACAAATAATTATATTACAAATAAAATCTCTCTGCCTACATGAAAGTCTGTGTTGGAAATGAGTAGGAGAGCTCGACTTATACTTACAACAGCAAATACAGTTTAGTTCTCCTTAGTCTTCACACTCAGTCATTTAAGTCCTGAATGACGTAGTTATGAAGCAGGGATGGGATGCTACACCCGGTTAGAGGGGCTTAGCTAGACTTGCAGGGGTGTCCAGCGTCTCTGGAGCACGCTGGAAGAAGCAGTTGTCTTGGGCCGCACATTAAATACATTGTGACATGTGATCACAAAAAAATCTCATCATGTTTTAAGTAAATTTACGACTTTGTGTGGGGCCACATTCATAGCCATCCTGGGCCCCATGCGGCCCACAGGCTGCGGGTTGGACACCCCTGAGCTAGAGCCAAGCTAATCGTCAGGGACGGAAGTGGGCATGAGGTGCATGTATCCAGTTTGAGAATCGCAACATTTGTAGGTCAGGCTGGTCTGCTGGATTGGGAATAGGTAAACGTGGCCACGATGGCCAGCAGTGTTCTAGCTCAGGCTGGCTCCGATAGGGAGACATGCTGTGGGGGAAGAGGAAGAAATCAGGACTGGAAGAACTAATCTGCTATGTAGCTGGCCCCTAAAAGCAGTACATGAAGGGTTGTGGGACTCTCACATTTGGTGTATACTTGCTTTGTCAGGAAAGCTTGGGCAGAAACTCTGGCGGGTGGGCCCTATGAGCAGGAGCATCTAGGAGTGATAATGTCGGTAGTCAGAGGAGTGGTTCATCTAGGTTGAAACAGGACCCAGGCAGTAGCTTGGAGTATGGTGTGAGAAGCCTGGTGCCAGGACTCCCAGGCACACGGGCTGAAATTTTGGGAAGGTCTTCATTACAAGCAGGGCAAATGAGGTGCGACTCAGGAAAAGCAGGTAGAAGCCTGTTGAAACACAAAAGGAATTTGAGAGGAAGGCACTCACAGGCTTGCAGCTACCTCCCTATTTTGAAATTCTTTAACTTCCAGCCCCATCCCCCAGCCAGGTTGCTGTCCTTGGGTGATGATGTGGATGCATTTCTGCCTGCGGTCCAGAGTAATGCAAAGCTTATTAGTATTCACTGTCTCACTGCAGGTCCCTCTGGCCATGGCAACTTGTATATTCATTGAGCAGTGGTGTTGGTAGCAAATTAGGTCATTGCCCACCCACTGGATCCACTAGTCACCTTCCAGCCATGACGATCACATTACCACAGCCCTGGAAAGTGGGTCCAGAGCCAGTGTTCCCATCACCGCACCTTGAATGAACATAGTAGAGTCACTGGTTGAAGGAGCATCCTGTTTCAGATGGACCAGGAAACACAGAGACTAATTTGTTGAAGTGTCAGAATATAATTTATAAAAAGATTTGGGGAAGGTATCCACAAGTGAAATGCAAGGTGCAAGCTGAGTTTGCTAAGAAAGCACAGCAAGGAGTCGGAAGGAAAGAACCCTGCTGCATCCTAGCTGGCCCTGCTGAGAGAGAGGAAGCAGGCCTCTAAAGCACTTAAGCCTTGAGACGAATCCCAGCACCCTAGAGCGGTGCTTTCAGCTCTTCATGGAACCTGGATGAAAAATACAAACTCATCCTATACTTCTACACTACTTACCAAATAACATTCGCATCTGAAATTTGTCAAGTGTGCTCCTTAACTAGGAAAAAGGGGTTCTGTATGAACAAGGAATTTGAATTCTCAGTAAGTATAGCTGTCATCCCTCTTCTGTGAGGCAAAACTCAAGAAATAAAAATATTAGAAATATGGAGGTAAATAGAAAAAATGAACCAAGTCACGCTAGGGTGATCGCAAGGGCCAGGACTGGGCCCGGGAGAAGGGCCTGCTTTGGCAGTAAGGGGTCAGCAGGCCTCAGCAAGTGTCACTGCAGCCCTGAGACTCACTTTGTAGCATCGTCAGTCATGTCTATGAGGATGGTCATGGTACAAAATCTATAAACAAAGAGGAATGGAATATGTGGTGTGTTTTTTTATGACTACATTTCTTCTAAACATTGTAATTTCTTTTAAATAAGTGTTTTCTAAGATTTTTTTCAAAGAAACTTACTTTGTAACTCCTAATACAAATAGCATCCTCTTTACTTCTCATTTTCTATATTTCTTCAGGAATTACCTCCCTACAACGGTTTTGGACTAGTTGAAGACTCTGCTCAGAATTGCTTTGCTCTCATTCCAAAACCTCCCAAAAAAGATATTGTGAAAATGCTGATGAATGATAACAAGGTGCTTCGTTATCTGGCGTCACTGGTGAGGATGTTTATGTACTAAGATTCTGTTCTGTCTCAGTACCATGCCTTCAGGCAGGTTGGATGGTATTAATTAAGTATGGTGCCCCTGAACCAAGACCTAGCTCAGGGCCAATCTCCCACAAAAATCTTTCTTAGATCGTTGATCCTCGCCTCTACTCCTCAAGCATTCATAGACCTTTTTTGCCTTGTTTACTACGTAGTTTTGAAAGCCCGACTTGTATTTAATTTATTTATGTGTCTGTGTGCCCCTCCAGGGTAGTGATTTTCTTGAAGGTAGGGATTTATGTCTTACTAATTTTTAGCATTACCTGTCATGTCTAGCTTGATGTATTTTATATTCATCGAATGTAATAAATGGAATTGTTTACTGACACCAGTTGAACTGATGTTGCCTTTGAGAAGGCAGAGAGCTAGTGGTTGGGAGTGCAGATCGAGAAACACCGATTCAAATTTGAGTGTTTCACTCATGGTCTGAATTACCTGAGGCAAACTACTGATAGAAATTCAAAGGATAATGTCTTTAATTTTTTTTTAAAGTATAGAAATAGAAGCACTTTATTTAGAACTATGGACATAAATAGCAGAAATTGAAATAAGTTACTTGTGGGAATAGGAATTGGGAGTGGGGAGGGGTGGGTCAGATGAGTTTTCAAGCTACAGGCAGACTTTGAAGAAACTGTGGGTTCAGTTCCAGATCCCCGCAATAAAGCAAGTGGTGCATTAATGTGAGTTGTAAACATTTTGCTAGTGGAGGGTCTTGCTTTCAAGCTGTGAAAAAGTGTAACACCTGCAGAGTGCAATGAAGCAAAGCACAGCAGCACGAGGTGTGCCTGTATGTAGTACATGTACATGAAAAATAAAAGTTAAATAAAAACAGTTAACTAATATGTTTTTAAAAATGTCAAACAAAGCTTTAAATAAAAAGGGGGTTCTAAAACAACTGGAACACTCCATACCATACGAATTCTGGTTAATGAAGGTTTTACATCATGATTAAGTTCTTTGAGTTACCGGGAAAATTCAGTAGGCTTGTGGAAATTCGGTGCAGTAACTACAAACTCCTTGATGGCAGGAAGCATGTCTTCCTACACGTTGTAGGTCCTCAGTAACTGCTGGTTGAATGGGTAAATGGAGTCAGTTACACATATACTGTCCATGAGTTAGGAATATAGTATTATAACCATTTTATCGTTCAAAACAAGAGTTTGATAGGCTAAGAGATCTCAGTGCTGCTCAGGCAGAAGCAGGACTAGAACTCAACTTTTTAACTTTCAACCCATTATTCTCTTTTTATTTAAAGAATATGTTCTTTAAATAAAGAATATATTTTATTGTACATTTTACTGTACAATATATTGTACATTTTATTGTACAATATAAATAATTTAGAAATATGACAGTCCATTCAGTATAAGCAATTCTAATACTGCCATCGTATTTGTGAGAGAGACAATAGGGAAAAGAGAATCACAGGTATTTTTACTACAGAGAAATAGTTACCAAAGTCCTCAAGGAGGTGACTTGAGGAGTCGCCACCAAGAAGGAGGTTAACTTGGAAAAAGTCTTACTCCTGCAGCTGTGAGAATCCTCAACCCAGCATCCTTTTGATCAAGAGCCAGTATACTGCTCAGGCTGTGAAAAGGGAAAAGGACTCAGGTGAATGTGTCAAGGACAAAGTTGTAGGCTTTCTTTCCTACCTGAAAGTCCTGGGAGAAGCATTATCAATGCATAGTTGATTATAAAAATTGTGAAGAATAATGTTAGATACTGCTAAGTGAGAAGAAAGAATACACTTATATTGACTACAGTCTTTTTACTCACAAATAACCCAGGCAAATTTGATATATCATAAAAGGTTGAAGAGTAGATAGTTTGGTTCATCCCACTTGCTCAGATAACTAGAAAAGCTGGTGTGTGTGTGTGTGTGTGTGTGTTTTCTACTGCTTGATGGTGCTGAACAACTAACAAGATGTGAAGAATCACTGAGCAAGAACCAGGAGCATATTGAAAACTGTGAGGTGAGCCCGGCAAATGGGGCCATATTTCCTCTGAGCAAGTTTGCTGACTCAGAAGAAGTGCCTGTCACAGCAAACTTTGGACTCAAGAGCCTAGTAAAGACAGAAGCACTTGGTAAACCTATGTGCTAATCCTCGAAGGGACTTTTTTCTGGCTTTGAACTATCTCCATTCCAGAAATCCAAATGACTAAGGTGATCCTAGATTACTAATGTCCCCAGATGTCTAGCAGAAGTAAATGCAAATTCTCTAAAAATAGCATCATCCTAGTCTTCAAATTATTTCTGTAAATAATTTAATACAATGTATAGCACTAATTCAAAATAACAATATTAATAATACAACATCTAGACAAAAGTCAAGATGACATGAAGGAAAATGAGCAGAAACAACAGATAATAGAAATATGTCTATAGGGGCATACTGGTGTTACCAAACTTAAAAAACAACTATCTTTACTGTTTAAGGAGATAAAGGATAAGATTAGGAATTTCAGGAGAAAACTAGAAACAAAAAAAGTATTTC
>PVKU01010513.1:30441-51715 GCA_004027475.1 Anoura caudifer | reverse complement strand
AGATTTAAATGGTCCTTTATTGTCTGTCAGTAGTGGATAGAGATTCCTGTCTATTCTTAAATTCCTATCCATATTTTTCTAGTGTTGGTTTTAATTCTTTATTTTACATATTTAATGTCTTTGTTGTAGTCATCTCATATTGAAGAGGACATACATGGCAAAATCACATATTAGATAAATGAGAGATATAAAAATAATCTATTAAGGATAAACAGAATAAATAATGATAAGAGAGACAAATTAAAAATTATGTATTCTTCCCATTTTATAGGCTACTTATTCAATTCCATAAATGTATATAACTGCCCTTATACCAATGCTTCACCATTTTATTTTTACCACATTAGAGCATACTTTAAGATCTAGCAGGGTGTTGTTTTCACATTGATGTAGCTCTTTTACAGAAAATTCAGTAATAAAATCAACAATTATCAATTATATTAATATTACCATTTGGTGTTCACTAGTGAATTCTCTCTTTTGTCTCTCAATTTTCTGGTCTCTTTGAACATGTTGGATCTGATGCCTTATAAATATAACTTTACCAAAGTATTGGATGTACAGTCTTTCTTGCTTACATTCATATTTTTCTAGATGCATTAAACCAATTTTAAATCCACAGAGCTGCTAATTTCTTTTACAGAATATTTCTACCTTGCATTTATATAACTATATTCATTTGACATTAGACTCCATTCTTTTGTCGCTGCTATACTGCCTACCTCATCCGAAGAAAGAGATAAGCAAAAAAATTTGTAACTATTTTGTTTTTTAAATTTATTTTTATCACACCTTAAAATTAAGAATATAGACATCGATAAGCATTAATAATTAAAATCTAAACATAAAAGATTATATAGGCTATCAAGATGAATATTTCAACTTGACCCCAAGTCTTATGATTCTCTGAAATTAAGGTAGTGGTCTACTAAAAATAGTTTTAGAAATACATTAAAGTCATTACAAGTCTGAGATTCTGAGACATGCCCAATGAATTCAAATATTTACTCCCACCTTATAGAAATAACTTACTTCAGGCCTGTGGCAGGGAAAGTGTGGGAGGTGAGCTGGAACATTTTGTGCCAGAAAGTAAGGTAGTGCTCAAAGAATATTTGAGTTATGACAAAAAGACACAGGCACCAGCTTGAAGAGGCTCCCATTTGCCAAGTCTGGCATGTTATGAGCATCTAATTTAATCACAACAAATAAAATAGAGAAAAAATTCAGTCCACAGTGTTACTTAAAATGGAGTCAGGTGGGGATAAAACACTCTTCTTTGTAGAAACCTGGAGCTCTGGCCAGGTAGCTCAGCTGGTTGGAGCATTATCATCCTGATACGTGAAGGTTACAGGTTTGATCTCTGGTCTGGTGTATCCCTCTCTCTCTCTAAAATTAATAAATTAATAAATATTTAGGTGTGACAAGAATAAATAGGGAGGAATGATTTTAAAAATTATGAAAGGATGAAATTAGAGAAGCGGAATATGGTTCACCATCAAACTGTCTCCTTAGCTTTTTTCTAGATCAGAATATTTTCAAAATTCAAAAAAAAATAATAATTAGTAACACAACAGCAAAAGTATACTTAGGGCTCAGCATCACATTTTGTTACAGAAAATAAATGATACTCCCTTTAGAGCTGGATGCAGTTTAGCTGATATCCAATTCTGAATAGACTAAGAAACAAGGAAACATTCTAAGGTGCTGATAAGGATTTTGAAGTTTTCTTGAGCAGCTGATAGTAGTTTTAATTTATTGAAATATTCCAAGTTATAAGAATATGAGGTATGTCCAGAAAATATCCAGCTGTGTACTATGAAAAATAGAGACATTTATTGAAGACGATACAAGGTACAAGAAATATTGGACATAAGACAATGATGCCTCAGTTCCCTTCAAAGTAGGCACCTTGAGACCTCACACAGTTCTCCCACCATCTCTTCTACTGTTCAAAACCCTCTGCAAAATCCTTTGTTAAAATTGCCATCAGCTGCCCCATCATCTTTTCCTGAATCTCATCTATGATCTGAAATCTCTTCCCTTTCAAAGGTGATTTTAGTCTTGGGAAAAGCCAGAAGTCACAGGGCACCAAATCTGGTTCATTGGTATCAGTTTGAGTCTAGTCATTGGCAACTGCAGTATAATGTTCCTTCTGCTCTAGTAGCAGAAGCCACAGAATGATTTTGCCATGACATATTTCATGCCAAGAGCCTGCATCAAAATCTCAGACACAACAGTCTTGGGAATCTCAAGATCAGCTTCTAGTTCTCTCACTGTCACTCACTGATCTTTGTTGATTGTAGGCCGTACACATTCAGCATTCTCAGGTGTTCTGCTGGTTGCCAGCTTTCCAGAATGTGAATCACTTTCAACAGATTTTTTACCATCTTTGAAGCATTTGTGCCACACTTTTATATGTGCTGCACTCATTGCATTGTCCCCAAAAGCCTTCTGAATTATCTGAATGGTTTCCAAGGAATGTTCAAACTTAATGCAAAATTTGATGCAGATTCATTTTTCTACTTGCTCAGTCATTTTGAATGTGATGTCTACACAGTACACAAGCTCACTTCAATGGCGTCTACTGCCCCCACTGACTAGTACAGTGACATAATCATTGTTCACACGTGCACATCCCAGTCCACTCTCCTTGGCTGCCAGGTTACATCAATGTCACACAAACCATTCTCACTATGTTAACAATGGCTGGACTTTTTCCAGGCAGACATCATATATGCTCTTGTAGTCAGAATACAGTCCAAAAATATATTCCAAAGTCTAGTATAAAAAATGTACTTTCACTACTAAAATTTTGGTTAAGATTCACAACATGGCACTTAATTCAAAGTAGTGGCAGCACGGTAAAGTGACAGAGTAATGAGTGTTGGACTTAACAAAACTTAGATTTGAATCAGGCTCTACTACCTGTTATCTGAGTAATCTCACACAAATTACTTACCCTTCTGTATCCTTAGTTTCCTCATCTATAAAAGAAAATGGACATAATAATATCCACATCAGAATGATTTTTGAGGACTAATGAGATAAATACTATGCAGAATATCTATCTCAGTAATTGGCATTCATTCTGTGTGACAGGCACTGCCCTTGGCCTGGGGACCCAGCAACAAAGAAGGCAGAAAGACATCTACCTTCTCCCCTTAGAGCTCTAGCCAAGCAGGAGAAAGAAAATAACCTACAAATTACTCCCTAATTACAATTTGGTAAATGATAGGAAACTATAACAGGTATATTTTAGGTGCTTGTAAGAAACACTTTAAAATGTGTGTGTGTGTATATGTATGTGTGTATACATTACACACACATATATCTCCACAGACACCCACACACACATATACACATGAACACATTTGAATCTAAGACTGTGCAAATAGTAGTAGATTAATCATTGGCAAATCTTGAACTAAAACTTGGGCCTTTTCTCACTGGTAATCTAGCACTTCCTCTTTTAAATTTATGATTTTAAAAGCAGTGTTAATTGGGAAACTTGTATACCAATAACATTTATGTACCAGTTTATATACCAGTTACAATTCACTTCATGATAGAATGTAAACAGTAATCAATAATGATTGAATCACAAGTCTGGAAGGGAACAAACAGGTCATATTAATTAAATTGCTACCTTATGAGCAAGTTCTCAGCTTTAAAGGTTTTAGGTCAGATATTCTCATTTCTGTTTAAAATACATGTACTTCTGATAAAAACCACAACACAAATTTGAAGACATTATGCTAAGTGAAACAAGCCATACAGCAAACAACAAATGTTGTGTGCCTTACTTACATGAGGTCCTCGGATCATCACATTCACGGTGAGAAATGTTCTAACAGTGGTTACCAAGGTTGGGAGAATGTATGACTAAAAAAACCTATTATTCAATAGGTATAGAATTTTAGTGTGATATGATTTAAAAGTTCTGAAGATGGGTAGTCATGATGTTTACTTTAGGTCAGTAAACTATACACTTAAAAATGACTAAAATTTACTACAATATTGTATTAAAATATACAGAAAACAAAATTTGTATGTTTGCCACTTACATATTCATTATTTGTAATCTATTAGATATAATATATACCATGTATTTTATATATAAAATATATTTAACAAAATTTATATATATTTACAATGCATGAAGTCATTGACATTTGTTATCTTTAAATAGGGATCATAAGGAGTAATAATATTTTGTTTCTGTGTAATATAAATCTCTTTTGGTTAAATAGTGTAAATATAAGTATTATTTTTATAATCTGTAATAAATTTTTAAAGTAAAATTTATTTTCAGTGTAAATCTTTATAACTATTATATGTAAATATGGAAAGATAGTATCTATAATATGCACAAAAGATAATGCTATCATATAAAAAAAGGTCAATGTAATTTTCTTTACTAATGAAGGATAAAGAACAATATTAAAACTATGGCCATGAATGGACTCACAGGCACCTAACACAAATTATTTTCAAGGACCATCTTACCAGGGATACACAGTAGCTCCTGTTTTTATGACCAAGGCAAAGAAGCCTTCTGTGGAAGTTGAGCTTGGACAAGTCTGCTCTATGCTGATACCTCCTCCAAGGTAGGCATGAGGGTGGGCATGGAATCAGAAGATTGGAAGGAAAAGGAATTTATCTTTTAGGATAACTTTGAGAATTAGTCAAATCTTAAACTTAATGGATGATTTTCTAAAGACTTCTGTTTTTCCACCACTTTTGTAGGAAGATGAAATAAAATCTCTTGGCTGATCCTACTAACTGATGGGGGATGAGGGAAGGTATGAGCAAAGAGAGAATGTAAGTTATACCAATCCAGAAAACTCAAAAAGGCATCTGAGGATCCAAAATTTTGGCCCTTCTTATCTTCAAGAGAGATATAAAGGCCTTTATGAGCTTCTAAGTTCTTCCTTTTGTACTCAAAGTCCTGAAAGGAGATGTGTACACACAGTAGGTAGTTAATAGGTATTCTTCTTCTAACAATTGTGATTACTGAAATCATAACTAAGAAATTCCTTCTATAATATACACTTATATTAATACAAAAACATTAATACTAACTTATATTCCCACTTGAATCCTTGTTTAGAAATTCTATTAATACCCCCACATTGTTTGAGGATTTGAACAATGAACATATTCTGCTATAGGAGTTTAAAATTTTTAAGATCTTAGTGATTGCCTAAGGAGAGCACACTACCCCGAGACCCACCAGGTTGCCCCCACCATATACAACTTCAATAAATTTTTTAGCAGCATCTAGATCTAAACACATTCCAATGTTCACCGACATGCATTAGCTTAGCTTTGCTGTAACTTGTGTTAACCTAAAAATAAAAGGTCTTTCAAGGTGAGAGACAACGAGCATTTATTTGAGATCAGTAAGGCTACTCAATAAGCACTGATTCAGGCAGAAGACCAAGTAGCGTTCCAGTTAGGAGACAAAGGGAAAGGGTGTTTATGAGAAAGAGAAGGGGAACCATCATGTGAGTGGATGAAAGGCATTTCTGAGGGTGTAGACAACACAACAGAAATGTTAATTCTAAACAATATTTTTAATTTTCAGTCTGGTAGTCATCAGTCCAGTTGACATAACAACTCTTTTCTTGTTATCTTCGCAAACAATTCTTTGGGGCACAATGTTATTTTAGGCTCAGTCACGTGATTATTTTGCCCTGTTTTAACAAAGGCGTAAGATTTGAGGCATAAAATTTGCAAGACGGTTCCTCTCACATGACAGCTCCAGCTCCATTTTAAAGGGGTTCCATTTATTTTTATTTTTATTTTTTGACACTTAGGAAGAGAATTCTAAAGGACTTTATTTATTACCCTCCACAGTACTTAGAATGAGGCAAACCATATTCTCAATGTTCAATTATGTTTACTTCCTGACAATTTCTAGGTGATTTCTGATATAGATAGAATTTTTTTAGAAAATGGAAAGGTTAACAGTCAAGTTGTCATTAAAGCAGAGTCTGTTTATCTTAGAATTCAATGCAAATACATACAGTATCTTTAACATAGTAGCATCATTCAAATGAGGAAAAAAAAAATCTTGAGGACTTAGTTTCTGGGAGTCTTTCACCTATAAATAACCATTAGGGCTTTCAGTACATATTCTTAAAGACAGTCATAAAGAAACTGCAATTAACAGCAATTCATTCTTAGAACAGCTTTTAGCATGTGTCAAACATTTTTATCTTGCTTTGTTTACTTGAGCCCTTTTATTAAGCCACATTTTGGTTGACTTATTTTCTTTAGTTTCCATTGGATATTTCCCAGTGATGAAATCTTTAACAATAGATGCTAGATATACGTGGGGAAAAAATTACTGGGAAAAATGTGAAACAACAGGAAATATTTTGAAACTCTCCTATTATAGATGTGCAGACATTTTACACTGACAATTCAAAGCAGTGTCACTGATTAGTTTGTTTATTGTTTTTGTTGTTTAGTTTGAAGATTTGTTTGGAGAGAAGTTTTTTTCTCCTCTATAGAATTTTTATTTTCTTCAACAAACTGTCCAGTAAATTTGATCAATCTTTTTAAAACATATTTTATTTATTATGCTATTGCAGTTGTCCCATTTCCCCCTTCATTCCCCTCCACCCTGCACACCCCCTCCCACCCACATTTCCCCCTTTAGTTCATATCCATGTTTCATAAGTTCTTTAGCTTCTACATTTCCCACACTATTCTTGCCCTCCCCCTGTCTATTTTCTACTCACCATCTACGCTACTTATTCTCTGTACCTTTTCCCCCTCTCTCCTCCTCCCACTCCCCTGTTGCTAACCCTCCATGTGATCTCCATTTCTGTGATTCTGTTCCTGTTCTATTTGTTTTCTTAGTTTGCTTTTGTTTTGGGTGTGGTTCTTAATATCTGTGAGTTTGCTGTCTTTTTACTGTCATATTTTTTATCTTCTTTTTCTTAGATAAGTCCCTTTAACATTTCATGTAATAAGGGCTTGGTGATGATGAACTCCTTGAACTTGACCTTATCTGAGAAGCACTTTTTCTTCCCTTCCATTCTAAATGACAGCTTTGTTGGATAGAGCAATCTTGGATGGAGGTCCTTGGCTTTTATGACTTGGAATACTTCTTTCCAGCCCCTTCTTGCCTGCAAGGTCTCTTTTGAGAAATCAGCTGACAGTCTGATAGGAACTCCTTTGTAGATGACTGTCCCCTTATCCCTTGATGCTTCTAGAATTCTCTCCTTCATTTTAATCTCGGCCAATGTAATTATGATGTGCCTTGGTGTGTTCCTCCCTGGGTCCAAGTTCTTTGGGACTCTCTGAGATTCCTGGACTTCCTGGAAGTCTATTTCCTTTGCCAGAATGGGGAAATCCTCCTCTATTATTTGTTCAAATAAGTTTTCCACTTGTTGCTCTTCTTCTTCCCCTTCTGATAATCCTGTAATTCAGATGTTGGGATGTTTAAAAATGTCCTGGAGGTTCCTATGCCTCTCCTGATTTTTTTGATTTCTTGTTTCTTCATTCTTTTCTGTTTGGTTGTTTCTTTCCTCCTTCTGGTCCACTCCATTGATTTGAGTCCCAGTTTTCCTTCCATCACTACTGGTTCCCTGCGCAATTCCCTTCAATTTCACTTATTGTAGCCTTCATTTGTTCATCTAATTTGCAACCAAAATCAACCAATTCTGTGAGCATCCTAATCACCAGTGCTTTGAACTATGCATCTGATAGGTTGGCTATCTCTTGGTCGCTTAGATGAATTGGCTCCGGAGCTTTGATCTGTTCCCCCATTTAAGCCACTTTTGGTTGTTTTGGGGGGTGTTTTTCTTTTGGGTCTGGTAATGGCTGTTATGTAGTGAGGGGCGGAGCCTTAGGTGTTCACCAGGGTGGGGCAGCCCAGTTGCTGGGCTGTGATGCTGTATGTGGGGGCGGGGTCAGACAGAGAACAATGGCGCTTGCTCCACTCTCTCTCCTATTTCAGTCCCTTCCACCGCTTTCCACAGGCAAATTAGGCCCTTCTGGTGCTGCTTCCCAGGTGGGTGGGCTTGTGTATGTTCTAGGACCCTGTGGGTCTGTCCAAGGAACTCTCCTATGAGGCTAGGAATCTCTCCCAGCACTCAACCCCAACAAGTGTTTTCAATCAGTGTTTTTAGGTTTTATTTCCTGGCACTGGGGCCCTGGGTTGCAAGGTCTGTCTCGCTCCCCGTTTCCATTTTTGCCTGGATTATCTGTGTGTAAATGTGGGACCACCTGGTCAGCCAGCCACCTTGGGCAGCCTCACTGGGTCTGCCTGTTGCCACCCTGCGCCTGGGGTCTGCTAGCCTCCACCTGCATGCCTGGGATTCCTGCCCACCTGGGTCCGGGTCCGCCAACCTCAGCTTTTTCCTGCCTTGACTCTGCCCCTCTTACTGATCTGGATGAATGGTTGTTGGACTTCCGTACAGTTCAATTTTCTGTTAGTTCTGATTGTTTTCTTGCTTTTAAATCTTTGCTCTCCTTAATTTTGGTTGTGCAAGGAGGCACAGTGTATCCACCTGCACCTCCATCTTGGCTAAAAGTTTCAATTTGATCAATCTTATGTTAGGTATTGAGAGAGAGAGCTACTCTTCCATACAGGTTACAATGAAAAAGATTTATCTGAAAATTAATCCTCAAAACATATCAATTTAGGAAAGAAAAAATTGCAGACCAACTTGTAAATTCACTATTACTCCAGCAACTAAAGTAAGCTTAAGTGTGATTTTTTTTTTTTAACTTACTTTAGCTCTAGTCAGGTCGTTCATTTGGTTGGAGCATCAGCCTGATGCATTTGGTTTGATCCCTGGGTCAGGGTAGAGATAGGAGGCAAACAATGAGTGCATAAATGGGTGAAACAACACATCAGTGTTTCTCTCTTTCTTTCTCTCCCTGCCTTCCTTTCTCTCTCTAAAGCATCAATAAATAACAAAAATTATTTATAACTTACTGTAGATTCTTTAATGATCAGATATAGTGATCAGATCCTCAAAAGATTTTGACAATAAAAAAGCACAATGCTATAAAATTGTAATTGTCCTAGGAAAGATTGCTCGGGTGACTAGTCATCTGAAGGAAGACAGATGATTGGCCTCACACTGTCCTATGATTAAGATATGCTATTTATTTTATATCAGCAATGCTAATATTAGATTACATTCCCATAAAGATGCCATAATTGACAATTCACAGGTACATCAAATATTGTGACTCAAACTGAGTATAACTATTCTGAATACTCATAGTCCAGTTAGGTTTGACTCACACCATAAGGTGGAAGCTTATAAGATAATGCTTCATACTGCTTTACTTGCTGAATTCTATTCATTTCACTATTAAGTTCAGCCTACCAAAAATGTCAAAAATAACTGAAGGATCTTTATTTTTTCAGTTTTAAAATTACTTGATCTTTAAAATCAGTAAATATAAGCTCAATGTGCTCCTTCAGAAGGATTTCAATGGAAGTCTCCAAACTACTGTTACTATGCAAATTTTGTATGATTAGGCATACCATTGGGGAAGGGCATCAGAGAGAAAATGTAAGGAAAAAAGACAACTGAATTCAGGTCCTGTTACCAGATACCCAGATAGGATAGCATCTGCATAAGGTTGTCAAGAAGCCAAAGTACTGTTTTACTCTGCAAAGAAAGTGTGGCATCTAGTGGACATTTTGTTTCTGCAACAACTTCCTGCATTTTGCAGAGAAATGGCTCTGATATGGATCTTGGAGGTTCAACTGTTCTGTTTTTGTTATTGCTGTTTACAATAAGCCATGTTTTCATCTCTCATGTTAAGTGTGATTTTTATACTAACTTAGCAATAAAATTAAACTGCTTATATGAAAAGTTGTTTAGAATCTATAGTTCAACATTCTGCTTTTTCAAATCCTCACTTGAGGGTATGTTTTAATGATTTTTAGAGAGAGAGAGACAGGGAGAAACAATGATGTGAGAGAAAAACATCAGTCGGAACCTCGCATACGCCCCCTGAAACAGGGTTCAAATCTGCAGCCTAGCTGTGTGCCTGACTGGGACTGAAGCCACACACTTTTGGTGTAGGTGACACTCCAACCAAATGAGCAGCCCAGCCAGGGCTCAGTTCAATGTTCTTCTCTGACTATACTTACCTTTTATTTTGAAAAATATTACAATATGAGATTACTAAATAATATTTACATTAAATAAAATTATTTTAGCTTTTCTTGGAGTATTGTCTCACAAACTGTGAAGTGCTTTAAGAAAGCTAGAACACAGCAGTATGAAAATGCATTGCTTCACATCATCAAAATCTTTTCAAATCAGAGATTTCAAGTAATGCCAGGAGTATTGAACTTGATGCAGGGACTAAGAAGCATAATTGACAGGTACAAAATAGACAAAGGGGTGTCAAGAATAGTATAAAAAATGGAGAAGCCAAAGAACATATACGCATGACCCATGGACGTGAACTAAGGGGGGTGGGTAAATGTTAGGTGGAATGGGGGTACCAAGCAGAGGGGGGCAAAAAGGGGAAAATTGGGACAACTTTAATAGCATAATCAATAAAATATATTTTTATAAAATGAATAAACCTTTGGGAGGCATAGTACCTGACACACAGTAAGTGCCCAATAAATTCTGTTATTAAAAAATAAAAAACAAAGTATGAAAAAATATTGAACTTGAAATTCAGAGTTCTAAAGTACATGTCAACATCAATTTGGAAAATAATATTTTCAAAATAAGGTATTTTAAATTAGAAATTGCATGCAGATTTTAGGCTTCATCGATTTTAGTTATTCACTAACAAAATAAAACAATTGGACACAGTTCCAACAAACATTTACTTCTGAATATTCATCAAGACCCAAAATATATTAACTGACTACATTATGGAGTCATATTTCAACATTCACCTCCACGTTCTTGTGAAATGAGTCAAGTGTTTAAAACAAATCTATAAATGTATATCTTGGTATTTGTTAAAAGATGAACAATTTCAAAATAGTTTTCTGCTTTGCTATGAATTAACTAAGCCTTCAAATTACCAAAGACCACATTATGGAAGCTGCCTGCTGCTACAAAAGCCAACACTCAGTTGCCAGTGACCAGAGAAGACGGGACTCCTGTCCTAAAAATCATTTTTATCATCTCTGTGCAAGCTGGTGGCTTTTATAAGGAAAGGGAAGGGAAGTGGGGTCATGCAGGCAGTCTTCTTGCTGGTTTCTGTAAAGATACTGGTGTCAGCATGTTTAATCAGTGTCAGTAGAATTCCTGTGGTTGGTCAGCTCCTATATGAACAGGAACTAGAACTGCTAGTCCCTGCAGTACACTAAAATAGATGCTAAAATAGAGGTTGTTTGTAAAAGTGTGGTTCCTGTTTTTGTCCCAACAGACTTGTTAGTTTGTTAGTTAGTACTACATTTAATTCTGGTTATTACAATATTGTATAAAGATTATGTGCTTTTCATTCTCTGTTACATCTAGGCAAACTTTTGCTCTACTCTAAACCATTATTTGTCTGCTATTGATTCTTCAATGTTTCCATAAATTTGCTTGTATATCCTGATAGAGTTGGCCTTTTAGCAATAAGAAACTTAGAAGAATAATTTCTGAATATCAGATGGGCAGTCTGAAACACCTTGGCTTTTTCACCACTTTAGGGAATAGAAGTATATACTTCTGTTTGTGGTTTGGTCCCCCCTAGTGGACACCAAGTAACACTGTCAGTTAAAATTCTTAATATGATTGCCTAATGGTCAACCACAGTAATAGAGACTAGTTTTAGGTTCAGATGAGTGAACTGACGTAGGTATGTTCCTGTGATTTATTCAAATCTTACAGTTCACATTTAACTTGGTATCTAACCATTTATTGTTCAAATTGTGGGTGAAATACTTTTAAATATCTGTAAATCCATTAAGAAATTATATACTTCCAAAGTTAATGTCTTAATAATTTAAAAAATATTTAGATAATATGTTTATGTACTTTTTGTTTCTTTATTTCCAAGGTAGATAAATAATCATCCTTACTTTGTTCCATGAGACTTCTGTAAATTTGGAAATACTCCTCCTTCCACTTCCTAAAAGATTCCTAATTCTTAAGACTAGGCAGTGGCTTCTAGACTGTGTAGCAGTATTTCTTAAATGAAAAGCTCTTCTGTCCCATACAATAGTACTCCTTAATATGTAATATTCCTTCCATACCTTTCTGGACATAAATAAGGAAATTGAATGAAATGAATCAATGAATTTTTAATGTAATATTTGTGTTTTAACAGATTTGTTCTTATAAAATATTTACAAGGAGTTTGGCAAGGGAAGGTGGGGGGAGAAAGCAGGAGGGGAGGAAAGAAGAGAGTGCAGTTGTTCTGCAACCTCAGGGGAAGGGGAGGATCGTCCTGGTGTGGATGTTTCAGCACCACACAGATAGTCATGGCAAAATGAAGCAACTTAACACAAACACATTCCGCACACATAGCTGCAAATAGCTTTGGCATCAGTTACAATAGGGTTTCTACTAGTGTTAAATGTGAAAGTTTTCTGTGATGTCTAGAGCACTACAAACATAAGGTAGTGCTTTTAGTATTGCTACTTTTATCATCAGGAATTACTTTTATCATCAGGAATAATAGCTAAGACTTATAGGATCTTACAAAGTAGTAAACACAGCTTTAACTGGTGTGTATATATATCTGTGTCACTTTATTTCATCAATTAAGCCTACCAGGTGGGCTCTATTTGTCTTTATTTTACATAAGAGGAAAATGAGACACAGAGAGGTTAATTGCCCAAAGCTACACAATTAGGAAATTGTAGAGTAAGATATTGGCCAGCAATCCTAGCTCCTCAATCTGTGTGATTAACATCTGAAAACCTTAAAAATAACATTAGTAATGCTAATAATAATAATGGAAATGTCTCTAGTAAAAATATATTAAGTGCATAAATTAGAATTAAGTTATTATAGCCTCAATTTGGGGTAAATTCTCCTTCAAAATCATAAGCATTATTATTATACATTATAGATGTTGATATTGTCATTTAGATTTATTTTTACATTTGAGAAAACAAGCTGCAAAAAAAATGCCCTCTTGCAGAATCAGCCTGTTGCTATAGAGCAGCAATTTCCAACTGGTGTGCCAAGAAAACTTGTAAAATATACAATACCTGACTATTTAGTCAGGGGCACTGACCTCGTTCCCTCAGGTTGTCAAATTTAAAAAGTAACAAAACCAGCAAAACAATAGCCATTGGTGTTAATGCCCTGTTTTGAACCATGACTATATAGATCATATATTGGTCAGGTCACATAATAAGGTTGCATCCAACTGGTTAATTAATTTGTTAATTATTTGTACTATCCTTATATATAAGTATAGGTACCAGATTTTTTTAAAAAGTCACTTTAGAGTGAAAAGTGTAGGTAATTACAATTTTTTCAGTAAATCAATCAAAATTATACCTATGTTTTTTGTCAGATCAACAAAAAATATACATTTTTGATGTGTCACATAATTTTAGTAGTGTATGTGTGCCATACACATATACACATCTCATTAGTGTATGAGATGAAAAAGGTTGAAAATTGTTGTTTAGATTAATACTTAGAATGAAAAGAGTACAATGACAAGGCTCTGTAACAACCTGTAACAAGAAAAAAATGTATTTAATCCAAGATTTTTTTTTTAAGTTTTTTTTAAGTAATGAACTACTTATAACCTTTCAAAGGCATTGGATTAAAGGGAGATTTACCTTTTTCTTTAAGAACAGCTTGCATGTAAAGGTTTGGAAGTTCCCCAGTTCTAGGTGATAAAAGGTGAGGGTTATATAAATGTATTATTCTTCAGGGATATTTGGAAGTGGATTAGTTATATTAAACATTAAACAAATAATACTAATGTTGAGGTATTTCTTAAAGTTATAAAAATCAAAACACCAAATCTGTTATAATATCACCATTGATACACTATAATGCCAATATTTGTAGTGTTCACCATCATTTTTCCCACATGAAAATGTTTTTGTTTTATGACTAATTAATTTAGTTCTATCTTCTGTAACATTAATTTTATTAGTATAATCTGACATCAGAAATTACAGAGCTCCAATTCCATTACTTCTCATACTAAAAAAGATAAAAATTGATCTTTAACAAATTTTCTTTCCTGCAAATGTATATCTTCCTGATTGCTTTACCAGTGGGACATTTTATTTTTAATAGACCTAAAAACATAAATACCAATATATTAGAGTCAACACCAAAAGTAACCCAACAGGGTAGGTTATTCAAAGAAGAAATGGCCTTTGAGGAATAAAAGAATTGAATAGAAGCAACAATAAGGAGGTACCCAGAACTGCATTAGGAGTTTAAAAGTTCTTAATTCATTGATTCTCAAATTACTAAAAGCCCAGGACCATAATCATCCCCAGAGTACTTGTTAGAGATTTAAATTCATAAGCACACGTGAGAACTATGCAATCTGAAACACTAGAGAGGAGGCCCAGCAACCAGTTTTTATTATTCCCCCCACCCACATTCCCCCCTTTAGTTCATGCCCATGTGTCATAAGTTCTTTAGCTTCTACTTTTCCCACACTATTCTTGCCCTCCCCTTGTCTATTTTCTACCTACCATCTATGCTACTTGTTCTATGTACCTTGTCCCCCTCTCTCCTCTTCCCACTCCCCTATTGCTAACCCTCCATGTGATCTCCATTTCTGTGTTTCTGTTCCTGTTCCATTTGTTTGCTTAGTTTGCTTTTGTTTTAGGTTTGGTTGTTAATATCTGTGAATTTGCTGTCTTTTTACTGTCATATTTTTTATCTTCTTTTTCTTAGATAAGTCCCTTTAACATTTCATATAATAAGGACTTGGTGATGATGAACACCTTTTCTCCACCTCTAATGGTCTCAGCTTAATAACTAAATATAACTAAATAAAGAAACTGTTTTTCTTTACAAAAATGTATACATATATGAATTTTCATATGTTTTACAAAACAGAGTAAGGTAAATTCTAATCCAGTATTCATGACATTCATTCCAAATGGCCTGTCCCTCCTTGAAAGCTTCCAGAAGCTCTATGCAAAAAGCTCTTCCCCATGTCCCCTTTCTACACACATCCTTTCCGTACCTTAGTCCTAGAAATCCTTGTGGTCTTAGTTTAAAAGTCACTTTATTTAGTCATTCATTTGGTTTTTGGTTTTTGTTTTTTAAGTCCAAGTACATACTAGAGGCAAGATGCTCTGACAGGTTCTGAAAAATAGGTAGGGGAAAAGAAACATTACAACTGAAAACTAATATATAACTACATTCTCACTGAAGGAGCAGTGCTATGGGGCAAAAATGCTGGTTACAAAGAATAAAACTGGGGGACCTAATTTAAATGGGATGCCTCCAAAGGCCTCTTGTAAGTGACATTAAACTGAGGCCTGCAACTCCACACCAAAAACAAACAAGCAAACCAATTAAAACAAAAAATGGGCAGATGACCTGAATAGACACTTCTCCAAAGAGGACATACAGATGGCCAATAGAAATGTTAAAAGATATTCAACATCAATAATCATGACAGAAATGCAAATTAAAACCACATAAGATGTCATATAACACCTGTGAGATGGCTACCATTAATAAGTCAACAAATGAGGGTAGACAAGAATGTGGAGAAAGAGGAAACCTCATGTACTTTAGGTGGGACTGCAGATTGGACGAAGCCACTGTGGAAAACAGTGTGGAGTGTCTTTCTGACCCAGCAATTCCACTTCTGAGTATATACACAAAGAAATCCAGAGCACTAATTTGAAAAAATATATACATTGTATGTTCATTACATTATTTTTAAAAGATTTTATTTATTTATTTATTTTTAGACAGAGGGGGAGGGTGGGAGAAAGAGAGGGAGAGAAACATCAATGTGTGGTTGTCTCTCATGTGGCCCCCTACTGGGGACCTGGCCTGCAACTCAGGCATCTGCCCTGACTGGGAATCTAACTGGCAACACTTTGGTTCACAGGTCAGCGCTCAATCCACTGAGCCACACCAGCCAGAGTTCATTACAACATTATCTAAAATAGCAGTCCCAAACCTGTTTGGCACCAGGGACCAGTTTTGTGGAAGACAATTTTTCCACAGATGGTGAGGGAGAGATAGGAGGTAGAGATCAGGGGGTAACATGAACAAAGCTTCACTCGCTCGCCAGCTGCTCACCTCCTGTTGTGTGTCCTGGTTCCTACCAGGCCATGGACTGGTACAGGTCCATAGCCCAGTGGTTGGTGACCCCTGATTTAAAATAGCCAAGGTATGCCCTGGCTGGGTGGTTCAGTAGATTGAGCGCAGGCCTGTGAACCAAAGTGTTGCCAGTTAGATTCCCAGTCAGGGCACATGCCTGGGTTGCAGGCCAGGTCCCCAGTAGGGGGCACTCAAGAGGCAACCAGACATTGATGTTAAAAAAATAAAATAGTTAAGATATGGAAGCAACCCAAATGCCCCCTAAACATGGTACTAAAAACATGGTAGTACATATGTACAATTAAATATTAATTGGCCATAAAAAGAACAAAATCTTAACTTTTCTACAGGATGGATAGGCCTAGAGAGTACTATGCTAAGTGAAATAAGTCAGTCAGAGAAAGGCAAATACCACATGATCCACCTATAACACAGGAAATCTAAAGGACAATATAAACAGAAAAAAATAAAGAAGAAGAAGAAAGAAACAGGAGGACCCAAGATGGTGGAGTAAGGGGAAACTACACTAACTTCCTCCCAACCAAACTATAATTACAATTAAATTCTAGAAAAGTCATTCTGAATAACCAACTGAACACTAGCTAGAGAGAAACCTTATAAACATAGACAAATGGAAGAAGCAACATCACCACCATGAGACCAGTAGGGAGAGTGGAGGAGGCATAAGAGAGCTGACTGGGCTCCTATGGGCAGCAGCTGAAGTCTTAGAGGGATATTTCAGTAGCCAGGGGTTCTCCCTGAGAAGCGTATGGTCTAAACCCCTAGCTGAACCCCCTAGACTACAACACCAGAACCAGGAAATGAATCCAAATAATATATGGTTGTGAAAAGCAGCTAGGTTTCTGTCCACCAAGGAGAGATGGCTAGAGACAGAGAGAGCCTCTTAAAGGACTAGTGCACAAAATTGTGTTTGCAGCCGCTTACCCTGGACACCAGCAGAAGGAAGGCAGAGTGAACTAGAGACATGTGAGGAGAGTCTGGAGTTGGGCTCTGGGGAGGGAACTGAAGGAACAGGATCCCTGTGTTGAGTCATTCCCCATACTGCAGAGGCCATCTTTCTCAGGCAGAGCACTCCCTTCCAAGTGGTATCACCCTAAGGGGAAGCAATAGCACCACCCACAGGAATCACTCTAGCTCCAGTCTGTGGTGCTGCTGAGGAGAACAACTGGAGGCACTGATTAAGCCTAACAATCTGCAAGCAGAGGTGAAACTCTGGGAGCCCTGAGACTTTAGCTGACCCTCCCCAACTGTTTGCTGATAAAAGCCAGCCTTGGTGCACAGCCTTGTTCTTTCTGCTCACAAGCAGGCCCAGCAGAAGGAGCCACAAGCTGTGGATCACTGATACCTCCAAACAGGTTGTCTAGGATCAGTTGCAGAAAGTTTCTGAGATAGGTCTACACCAGAGTCTTTGAAGGTCTACCTAATACATAGAAACAAATACAAAGAGCCAGAATGGGAAGACAAACAGACCTCAAATGAAAAACCAGGAGAATTCTCCAGAACTAGATGAAATGGAGGCAAGCATTTTATCAAAGAGAGAGTTTAGAGAAATGATTATAAGGACACTCAGCAGCATGAAAAAGACATAGAAACCATTACAAAGGACCAGTCAGAAAAAAAGAATGCAATATCTGAAATAAAATACACTGAAAGGAATAAATGGTAGATTAGATGAAGCAGATGACAGAATCAATGATTAAGAAGACAAGGCAAAAACAACAACAAAAAACAAAAAAAACAAACAAAAAATGCCCTGGCTGGTGTGGCTCAGTGGATTGAGTGCTGGGCTGCAAACCAAAAGGTTGCTGGTTCAATTCCCAATCAGGGCATATGCCTGGGTTGTGGGCCAGTAGGGGGTGCTCAAGATGCAACCACACATTGATGTTTCTCTCCCTCTCTTTCTCCCTCCCTTTCCTTCTGTAAAAATAAATAAATAAAATCTTTTTAAAAACTCCAAGCAGACTAGCAAAAAGAAAAAAAAAATTTAAAAAAATAAGGACAACATGAAGCAAAACATCCACATCACAGGACTACCACAAAAGAGAGCAAGCAAAGGATCAAGAACCTATTTGAAGAAACAAAGACTGAAAACTTTCCTAACCTGGTAAAGGAAAAAGAAACACAAGTCCAGGAAACTCAAGAAAATGGACCCAAAGAGACCCACACAGAGTCACATCATAATTAAAATTGCAAAGCTTGAATACAAGAGAGAATACTAAAAGCTGAAAGAAAAAAAGCACTTAGTTATCTACAAGGGAATCTCTCATTCAACGGTCATCTGATTTCTCAACAGAAACATTTCAGGCCAGAAGGAATTGGCTTGAAATATTCAAAATAATAAAAAGCAAGGACCTACAATCAAGGCTATTTTACCCAGCAAGGTTATCATTTAAAACCAAAGAAGACATAAGGAGCTTCCCAGACAAGGAAAAACTTAAGGAGTTTGTTAACATAAAACCAGTACCACAACAAATGTTAAAGGACTTGCTTTAAGAAGAAGAAAAAGAGAAAGAAAAAATGAAAAAGAGGGAAATAGTCTAACAATAAAATGGCACTAAGTATATATCACTAATCACCATAAATGTAAATGGTTTAAATGCTCCAACCAAAAGACAGATTGTAGTTGAATGAATAAGAAAACAATGCCAATATGTTTGCTGCCTCCAAGAGACCCACTTCAGATAAAAAGATACACATAGACTGAAAGTAAGGGCATGAATAAAAGATATTTCATACAAATGGAAAATAAGAAAAAGCTAGGGTAGCAATACTTATATCTGACAAAATAGACTTTAAAACCAAGGCTATCATAACAGACAAAGAAGGACACCACATAATGAAGAAAGGGAACAATCAAGCAAGAGGACATAACCCTAGTAAACATTTACGCACCCAACACAGGAGCGCCTAAATATGTAAAGCAATCTCGGTAGACATAAAGGGAGAGATTGACAGAACTACAATCATAGTCAGAGATTTTAACACCCCATTGACTTCAAAGCATAGATCTTCCAAGCAGATTATCAACCAGGAAACAGCTACCTAAATGACACACTAGATCAAATGGATTTAATTAATATCTCCAAGGCATTTTACCCCCAAAAAGTAGGATATATATACTTTTCAAGTGCACATAGAATGTTTTCTAGGAGAGACCACCTGTTAGGACACAAAACAAGTCTCAATAAATTTAAGAAGTTTGAAATCATATTAAGCATCTTCTCTGACCACAATGCTAGGAAACTAGAAATAAATCACAAGAGCACTGAAAAACACACAAGGACATGGAAGCTAAATAACATGTTACTAAACAATGAATGGGTCAACAGTGAAATCAAGGAATAAATAAAAATATACCTTAAAACAAAAGAAAATGAGAACACAGTAAGCCACAATCTGTGGGACACAGAAAAAGCAGTCCTAAGAGGAAAACTCATGGCATTACAGGCCAATCTCATTAAAAAAAAAAAAAAAAAAAAGGAAAGAAAAGATCAAGTAAACAATTTAATTTTAAACTTAAAAGAACTTCAAATAGAACAACAAACAAAGCCCAGATTGAGCAAAATAAAGGAAATAATGAAGATCAGAGCAGAAATAAACAAAATAGAATCTAAAAAAATGACACAAAAGATCAATGAATCCAAGAGCTAGTTCTTTGAAAATATACGCAAGATTGGCAAGCCTTTAACCAGATTCATGAAGAAAAAAAGATGACAAATAAATAACTCAGAAATGAAAAAGGAGAAATAACAACTGACACCAAAGAACTACAAAGGACTGAAGGAAAATATTATGAACAGCTATTGCCAACAAACTGGATAACGTGAATGAAATGGATAAACTCCTAGAAACATACAATCTTTCAAAACTAAATCAGGAAGAATCAGAGAATCTGAATAGACAGATTACACCTAGTGAAATCGAGTCAGTAATCAAAAAACTCCCAACAAAAACACCTGAACTGCATGGCTTCACAGGTGAATTTCACAAACATGCCAAGAACTAACACTTCTCCCTCTCAAACTACTTTGAGAAATTAAAGAGAAGGAAAGTCTCCCAAGCTCTTTTTATGAGGCCAGCAGTATCCTAATTCCAAAACCAGATGAAGACAATACAAAAAAGAAAATTATAGGTCAATATCTCTGATGAATATAGATGCCAAAATTTTCTAAAAATTATTAGCAAACCAAATACAGCAATGTATCAAAAAGATCATACACCATGACCAAGTGGTTTTTATTCCAGACTGCGAATTTGGTACAACATTCACAAATCAATAAATATGATTCACCACATAAAAAAATGAAGGATAGACTTCCAGCTAAGATGGAGGTGTAGCTGGACACACTGTGCTTCCTCTCACAACCAAGATTAAGGACAACAAAAATATAGAACCAAAAAAAGAAAACCCAACCAGGACAGAGAGAAAATTGAATTGTGCAGAAGCCCAACAACAACGATTCACCTAGACCAGTAAGAGGGGCGGAGTCCTCGGCTGGCAGATTCAGATCGTGGTGGGATAAGCTGGTGGTGGTCCCAGGTGCACAGTCACTCCAAGTGCACAGGCGGTGGCATTGCCGAACTCAAGGAGGCCAAGTGGGCCACACAAGACGGCAGACCACACACATTCCCACACAGAGAAACCAGGCAAAACTGGGCAGCAAGACAGACTGCATGACACAGGGCCCCAGAGCTGGGAAGTGAAACCTAAAAGCACCCATTGAAAACACTTGCAGGGGCTGAGGTGCCGGGAGGGAGTCCCAGCCTCACAGGAGAGTTCGTTGGGGAGACCCATGGGGTTCTGGAGTGTGCGCAGGCCCACACACACGGAAATCAGCACCAGAAGGGCCCAATTTCATAGGGGAAAGAAGCTGAAGGGACTGGAATCCATGAGACACCAAGGAGCAAGCACCATTGTTCCCTCTCGGACCCCACCCCCACATTCAGCACCACAACCCAGCAACTAGGCTGCCCCGCCCTGCTGAATGCCTAAGGCTCCACCCCTCACTATGTAACAGCTGTGAACAGACAAAAAA